>CANYBF013174625.1:0-25892 GCA_948192965.1 Dalechampia spathulata | reverse complement strand
TGCCCACAAGGAGCCCACCCAGAGGGTGTAACTCCCACACTGCGGCTGCCAAGACTCGAACCGTGGATTCTTGGTTCTCTGTTAGTTGATTGATTGGTCTCTTTCATAGTTGTTTGTCTCCTCTATTTATAACTCTTGCTAACAGACTTAATCAACATGTAACTAACTTTTAGGAATTTACCATCTTCACTTAACTCATTAACTTCACATCAAGTTCTTTGATTATCACATATATGTTTACTCTCCATCAAGCAATAGTTAGATTCAAGTGGTATAATTGGTCCTTAATTTTAATTTTACATTTATTATTATATTCAATCGGTGGTATAATTCTATACATTTGAAATAAAATTAGACCATTAATGATCATATTGAAATAATTATTTTGGATCAAATTATTTAAAATCAATCCACAATGTAAACAATAATTAATAATGTTAAAGATATTAAAATTCCATCAAAATTAAAGTCTAATATTCTGAGAAGTAATTCAATTTGATTATATTTTTTTTATTTTTATTATCATTATTATCAATAATTGGAGCTCGTAGATTATTATATGTTTTGGTTTTACGTACTTAACTAAAAACTTATTTATCTGAATATTTAATTATTATTTTGTAAACATAATATTTATTATTATTTTGACAAAATATGTAATTTTGCTGCAGTCAATATATACAAACACCCACAACATTATTAGACTATTACTTGATTCAATAGAACAAATAATATGTATCATATCAAGACATGAAATTGATTCTTATTTTTATTATTTTATTTTTTCTTTAATTATTTCTCTATTCAAATGAATAAACTACTTTTATAAAAAAAATAAAAAAAAAACATAAAGGGATGATTGAAGTTGAAAACCAAATGGACTTTAAATTTCATAGACATATTATTTTTTGGGCAAATGATTTGATTTCACATTTATGGGACCATTCTCTCCACATAACTCCAAATACTCCATTTTGAACGTTGACCCAACAACATATATATATATATATATATTAAATTTTAAATAATATTTGAAGAATATATGTTATTTATTTTATTAAGAAAGATACTATTACTATCTGAAACTCGGACCTGAGCTAATAACTAACATGTTTTAGATTTTAAATCTATTCGGAAATTTTTAGAGTAGTGTTTTACATTTTAACTAAGTTTAATATGATTTATTTATTTTTATATATATTACTCGATAACATGATATTCATATCAAATTTTCATAGATTATTTTAAGTTTAAAATAGGATACCCATTTTACCTTGCACGTAAATACCAAACAACCCTTCAATGCAATTTTACCAACATACTATAACAAATAAGAATTGTTTTGATGTTAACACTCATCTATAGATAAGATAAGAATGTGTGGCCCATTGATATTTGAATGATAGATTTGATATCAAAGTCTAAGGTTTGAATCTCAGCAGCCGTAGTGTGGGAATTACACCCTTTGGATGGGCTCTTTGTGTACACTGAGTATTTGAACTCTCATCTAAGAGGTCGCTGAGTACCGTGATTTACCCATCCACAACTATTCAGGCTCGGGTGTGAAGACCATTGGGGTGAGGGAATCACCTAGCAAAAGAAAGAATGATTTGATATTAAAGTAGAAAGTAAATGGAGAGGAGGGCCAAGAGCTTAATTTGAAGGTTGAATGTTGAAAGAGAAGTTCAATGAAAAAGACATGGGAAAGGAAGAGATGCATGTGACTTTCTGCTGTAACTTTGAATTTATATACATCTCATCTCATTATAATATTTATACTTTTCCTAATTTCAACAAAAATAAAAATCCATATGAAATTAATTAATGGGTAATAATTCCTTTTTTTTTTTTTTAAATTTCTATAATAATTTGAATTTATTGTACCAATAACAAAATAAAGAAAAATATTTATACAAAATAATGATTTTTTAAATTCTAATTTATTAAATATTTACGATACGAAATCATTATTTTTTTACGATAAAAATAATTATTTTCGAAGAATTTAAAAATTACCCACTACTTTTTACACCCAAATGCACATGGGTTTGTACCAAAACCTATCTTTTTTCTCTTTGAAAAACAAATAAAGGTAATTTAATCAAAAAAAATACAAAAAAAATAAATATTTATTTGTTTAAAGAAAAAGGTAATGTGGAGCCAAGAAAATAAGTGTAATAAATTAGTCCAATCAATTTTCCCAACCCCCCAAACCAAATAATAGAGAAGGAGTTGATGTCTATGTCAAATTGTGACTTTCCTTTGGAAAAATTGGCATCATTTGATATAATTTCTCCACCTAAATCTTTTCATTCTTGCCCCACCATTTATTTTTGTGTTTCCACCCCCCACCCCCATTTAATCTCTTTTGGCCCTACCTTTATATTTCATTCATGTTTTTTTAATTATATAATTAAATTTCTTTACTGTTTCTAACTTTTTCAAAAATAAATAATTATTTCCAACTTATAATTATATCATCATAATATATTTTTATGAAGTAGAAATAAATAATAAATTGTAATAGTAAAGAAAGAGAGTATTTTGACTCATTATATTACAAAGATGATGAATGAGTCCAATTCATATTTAGATTTCTTAATTTTAGATAATTAAATATTCTTATTTTACCAATTTCAAACAAAGTTTTTCATTTTTTTAAAAAAATAATAATAATAATAATAAAGATTGGTTTTTAATCTTAATTCCAAAGGAGGTAAAAGTGTTTAATAGTTGAAGACATAGGATTTAAAACTTCTTGAAATACTTTTATTATATATAGACACTATATATCATATACATGTATTCAAATATATCTATTATATATCAATGAAAGTAAAATAATTGATATATCTTTTAAGACTTTTTAATTTTTTGAATTTATTAATATTTAAGAATTTAAATAAATAAATATATATATATATATATATATATATTCAAATGTTGTAAATTTTTAGTAAGTTTAATATTGGAATAATCAATTAATACATTAAAAACTAAAATGAATGTAATTTATTTGCAATCTTCATTATAATTTACAAAGGAAATAAAGAAAAAAATAGAAAAAGAAGACAAAGATGGCAAGTAACATATAACATATGATGATGGTTATTTAATGAAATTAATAATATATTTTAAAATAATAATAAATGAATGAAACATGATGAAACTTTTATAATCAATTTAGGTATAATACATCTGTGATCCTTTAAATTTCATAGATTTTTTCATTTTATTTATTCTACTTTTAATTGTTTCATATTAAAATTTTAACTCATTTATTTATATATTTTTAAACATTTATTATTATTAATTTATTTTTTAAAAATATATATATTTTTTATTTTTTATAAAAATTAAAGGTGTATACATGATAAGTAAAATTGAAGCATCTAAATAAATAGTAAAAATTAAAATTCATGAGATAAATTAAAAAATTATGATATGATTCATGTGTTTAAAAAATATATAAATAAGCAAGCTAAAGTATTAAAATGAAAATTATTGAAATAATATATATATATATATATATATATATGTTAAACTGAGAGATTATAAATGAATTATCTCATTAATTTGTTATATTAATATATAGATAGTTGGAGATGACAAAATGGGATAAGAATAAATTAATTGAAGGAGGAAGGAATGAGATAGGGGGAGGAAATTAGGGTTTATGGTATTAAAGATGGAATTAAAAATGATAATCATGGCTGAAAGTTTACAAGATTTGAAAGAGACTTAACGTCTAATTCATTGTTAATTTGCCATTACTCCTTTAGCAGATTGTGGAAAGCATATTCATCCCACTTTCATTTACTATTTTTTTATTTTAATTATTATTTATTTTCCTTCAATTTTCTTGATTATTTTTTTAAAAAAAAGTTATTTGTATTATATGATATATGAGCTTCTGTTTGCTGCTTTCCTGCATATTTGTTTTTTTTTTGTCCTATGATACTAATAGGCCCATTTCTTGTCTCTGAGCCTTGAGGAATGTACAAGTCCATACCTGTAATTTTGTCCCATCTTTTCGATATTCATTCTATCTTGATTCTTGAAGTTGAGTCATCCAACACTATGAATATGCATGTGTATATATACGTATGTGTATGTATATATGTATATGTATATGTATATGTATATGTATATGTGTTGTTAGTTTCGATACCTCTCTTGTTCCAATGCTGTTTGATCTCTCTCTCGTTCCAATGCTGTTTGATCTGCAGTTCTTAAGTTGGATATTTGAATAGTTAGTCATCACCCTCCATTGCCTCTCTCTCCATTAATTCTCCTTTCTACGAAGACCTCGGAAATGAGAAGAAAACCATTTCGCCTGTCAAGGTTTTCTGATCGTTTCATCCCAAATTCTTCGGTTGGACTTCAAGAGAGTATGTATCCATTTCTCTCATAGTTTCCGGATCATATATTCATATCTGGTTAGTTTGAATAACCAACGAAGTATGTGGCATCCAAAAGAGTAAACCAAGGTTGCGAAATGGGAAATATAGATAGGATCAGCAAGCTCCCAGATGCCATTTGGTGCCACATATTGCCATTGATGCCAATGGTCGATGCTTTCAGAACGTCTATTTTATCCAGAAGACGGAACTCATCTGCATCTCAGTTCCCAACGTTGATATTGCTGATTCTTATTCTCCTTCTGCAACGAGAGCAGCCTGTAGGAAATCCTCTGCCAGGTTTATGATCAGTCGTCCTCATGCTATTGAAAAGTTTAGCCTTTGTCTTCATAATCCCTAATCAGTTTCTGATGTACAAACTTGGATTCGGGCAGCAATTTTGCGTAATCCAGACGAGGTTCATCTGCCATATCATCATTACTATAAGTTTGTGCTTCCCGGGCTTTATTTAGTAGCGAGTCACTATCTGTTTTAGAAATTAGTGGCAATATTAGGCTTGATGTTCCTGAGTGCGTTCGCTTGCCAAGTCTCGGAGTCCTTCAACTTCAACATCCGACATGTCTTCATGACGCTGCAGTAGAAAGGTTGTTATCAGGCTTCCCTTTCATCAAAGAATTAATGATCCAAATCAGTCTTGTTAAAGTCGACGTGCGAGCCATTAATGTGCAGCCATCAACTAGCGTGCGATCAAAAGAAAATTCAGACGTTGTTGATGCCCACAACTTGAAGTTATTGAGCTCACTGGAGATCAACTAGATGAGTATGAAACTGATATCAGAAACTCAGTGTCAATCTTCCAAGCAACCATCCATTTTGGCAGATACTGTTATGCAGTCTTGGACAAGATCATCCGAATTATGAACCAAATCTGTAACATTGAGGTCCCATCGACATGTCTTAAATAAGTCTCATCTTCCATATAATGCCGGTACCATTCCTTTGGAGCTTTATGGATTTCTTACATCCTGCATATATATATATATATATATATATATATAATTTTCAGGCTTGTTTAGGTGCATCCATGCTTGAGGTGCTTTCAGCCACATAGATTGGACAAGTTCTTGTGCTCCAAAAGGTAATACTACAATATGATCTTCATGTTTAGGGTTTTCTTCTGCTAATGAAAACGATCATTTTTTTACAGCATTCTTCTGGTTACGGGACTTGGCATGAAGAAGATGCAGTTCCCAGATGCTTGATATCATCTCTCGAGGATTTATAGAATATAAAGAGGATCTGCAATCATATCATAATCTATCGTCATTTATTTTATTATTTCCAAGGAATAACCACGAATCCTCCATGAGGCTTTGCATGACGAATTTACATAAATATGTATTGATATATTGATATGAAAATAATACATATTAAGAGGAATATAAAAAATTAAATATTATAAATTTAAATCATTTAAATTATCATATAATTATTTATAGAGGTAATTTTGCATAATATTATAATATCATTTTAATACATCTTAAGTATTTATTTCATATATGATTTTAATTTTTTTAGAATTACATGTTAATGCAGATGACATGAATTCATAATGTACACCTCTTTTCATGTCAAATTTAATTGATACATTAAATCATTATTATTATTATTATTATTATTTATTTACATGTTATTTTATGAAAAAAGTATTAAATTTTAATGATTTTAATGATACGATGTCAATAAAATTAAAAAAATATTTTTATGAGTTTAAATGAATTAGTAAAAATGTTGAATAATTCAAATTTTATGATTAATTTATTTGGAGAGGAAAAACATTAAGAATGCAGTAAAAAGTGTATGACATCCAACACCAAGAAGGTATTTATAATTATATATTGTTAATTATTAATAAATAATATTAAATTATTAATTAAGGGGTATTTTTAGCCTAATTAATGAAATTGAGTCAAACTTATAGATATAGAAAATTATAAACAATCGTGTATTTAATAAAAAAATTATACTTATTCAAAAAATGGGTGCTTGATTTAGAATTTAAATTTACCTTAATATGTATTTATTTTATAATTAGATAAATAAAATAGAAAAACATATTAATTATATTTTAAAATTTAAATATTTTTAATTGGTTAGAGTATTTGCATATGCATACAATAATTAGGAAAGAATTTGATTGGAGGGTTCAAAGTGTAGAAATTAAACAATGCTTTATCACCGGTCGCACATGAGGCGCGTTGTGTCCAACCGTTCACATTGCTGGATGGACAACATTACTTGGTATGCAATAATTTGGTGTTTGAAAACAACAAATATTGTATTCTTTTCCTAAATTAAATTTCATTATAAAATTATTATTATTATTATTATCATCAATCAATTCATAATCTCATTAAAATTCTAATCATGTTAACTTTATAATAAATATTAATTAATTAATTTATATATAATACTCATAAATAATTATGATATTTGAATTAGTGAATTATTCGATATGATAATTTTAATTTATATATAAATATATCCAACAAAAAATTCTCAAAAAATTAAGAATTTATAACCACTATGAAACTTCATTATTATCAATTATCAACAATTGAAAATATCACGCTTAGCCCATATCTATAGTAACATGCTCCCGTAGTATATATAACGACCTCCTAAATGGAAACTGCTACATATACTACAAGGGATACGTAATATATATATAAATGTCGTATGGAGACTTCACGTATAATGGTGGTGCTAAAGTCGCAGCGTACTAATATAGAATTCGAATGTCTTAACATACATTCAATTGAATGAACATGCTATATATATATATATATTCATCATTACACAAAGGGTTTTGGATAATTACAATATCCCTAACAAAATTGCCACCAAAATACAAATATCTACTGACTCTATGATTTGTACAGGCTACAACAACAAGCTAAACAAAAATGGAGCATGTGCGACTATCCCAAGACCACCTCGAGAATCGGATTACTATTGAAACCAACTGTCTCTCTCTGCTGACATGAGCAATTACTTTTTGGGACCCTCAACTGTAGGCTCAGAACTTGTATCCATCAATTGATAAACGTTGAGTCGAAGACTCAGTGGTGCTAATATCACATAATCATAACATAACAACAACACATAGTCAAACCACATGTCAATTAGGCACATACATACAAAGATGCAATGGCATGCCAAATATTCTCTCTCTTTGTCTCCCTCGTTCCTTTCCATACTTACACACTCCTGTGTTTTCCCATCATTGTGCACAATGCTCTACCATGCTGGGTCCCTGTATGTATTGGTATTCAACTCCCGAAGGAGGGCATTCACTATCTGGGTTTTTAAACCCCTTATTTTTAAACTGTATGTCTCGAGACTCAACTCCCGTAGGAGGGCACTATAATATATACGATTCAATTATGGAACCCTGTAATATATGACCCAACATGCCTTTTTCCTATCCTCTCTCATTCTCTTTCTGTTATCCAGGCTCCCTCGTTTCATGTAGATGCATTAATGCCAAGTTATCACGTAACATAACAAATAAGGGATGCCTTTTTAAGTAATCATCAAGCTCATATCATAAACACATAATCAACATATGGGAATTGATCCCCAAGCATCAGTTTCTTAACCATACTTGGCCTATAAGCGAGAGAAAAAAGTAAATAAAGCAACTACCACAAACTAACACTAACTAGCACAAACCTGAAATAAGCTCATTCTAGACTGTAGTCCGTAGACCAATCACTAAACTTGTTGCTACAAGCTCTCACGCCGTAAAAATAGCAAAGGAAATTAACTTCTACTGTTATATTAAGTATGAAAGGGTTTAGAAGAGTTTAGAAGGGTTTTGAATAGGAAAAGTCAAAGAAAAGTCTAAGTTTATCCTTTTAAAAAGTCTTGATGCTTTGATTTCCTGCGAGCAATGGTACACCCGTACCACCCCAAACTTCCTGACAAACCAATTTTCCTGTGAGCAATGGTATAGCCGTACAAATTATTGGTGCACCTGTATCGTCTCCAAGAACCCAATACTACTCATTCCTCATGCCTGGTACGCCCATACGTAATCCGTACGTCCGTACCACCACCTAAACACCAAGATATGTGCCATTTGAATCCGTAACCTCAAGGTACCTATGCCCAAAACCATATACTAAACCCAAAACACTTCCAAAACAACTTAAACATACATAATAATCATCCCTTATTCAACCGATAAGACACGCTTTCTAACAAAACGACAGCATCACAATACACAATCACAGTTAATGTATACAAACACATTCAACATACATATATCAAGCATCATACATACCATAAGCAATATAGCATCATATAGCAAAACACATACGCATATATGACCCTATACTTTTAACAAAAAGTTTCATACTAGTATTTTGAAAGGAATCCTCTTTGAATGTATTTTTCAATTTTTAGTCAAATCATACTATTATTTAATTTCATTTATTTAATTATTATGAGAATAATTTTATAAAAATGTAAAAATATTATGATTGATTAATTTAATGGAGTTTTATACAAGTTCGTTTTCAAGGTATTTTTAATTAAGAGGTGTAAATATATCAAATTTTATTTATTCAAGTTCAATTCATTTATAATTGAGTAAATTTGAGTTTAATTTTTAAATTTTTTTATGTGTAATTTAAAAAAATTTAATCAATTTTAAATAAGCTTAATAAAAATAAATTATAAAATAAATAATTTATTATTTAAAAAATAAAAAATAGTTAATAAAAAAAATCATTAATATTTATAATTTCATATTAATAATTAAATTTTTAAAAAAATATATATATATTTATATAATCATTAACTATAAATTTAAAATTAACTTATCAAATTTAAATCAGTTTTTTATTAAATTAAACTCTAAATAGTTAAAAAATAGTTTGCACATTTATTTCTAATATCTAAACATAATTCCTTTAAAATAAAAAAATTAACCTAAATATATGATTCTATTAAATTTAACACGAAATTTTTTAAAAAAATTAAAATTTTTAATTTAGAAATCAAGAAAATATATTAAAATTGAATTTAACTGGTTTTATTCATAAATTTTAAAATCAAAAAATAAATTCAATTGATTTTAAAATTAAAATTGATAATTTGATTTGAAAATAGAATCATATATATCTAGATAGGATTTAAATATAAAAAAAGCTTAAAAATTCAACTCACGATCCCACCAGAGGAATAAATAAAATAAAAATAACAATTAGAATAAAATAATTTAATCGGACGAGGTTAACTTTTGAGAAGGAGAGAGAGAGAGAGAGAGAGATCAGGTTTATTATGCTGTGGTGCTGTCATGTCCTAAGCAAATGGCATAACAAAGAAAGTGTAGCCACGCGCTTCTAATTTCCGAATTTTAATTAATTTCCCCAAAATAGAGCAGCAAAGAAACAACGACGGTTCCATTTAACAACAAAATCCAAAATCCAAATTGTAAAAAAAACAAAGAATCAAAAAAAAAAAAAAAAAAAGAAAAACTCTCTCTTTCTCTCTCACGCACACGCTCAGAGACTTTCTCCCTCCCTCCCTCCCTCTCTCTCTCCCCCCCCTCCCCTCTCTCTCTCTGCCTCCCTCTTCGTATAAAAATCCAAACAAAAACACGAAAATCATAAAGCAAAAAGGAAAATCTAAAATTACATTTATAAAAAAAAGCAAAAAAAAAAAAGCCATTAAGGATTATGGAGAAGAGAGGCGCTGTTGGTGTTCATAATTTCTCGAAATTATTTAATATGATCAGTTTGGAAACAAGAAAAAAGAAAAAGAAAAAAGAAAGAACTGTAATTAGTATTTTTATTTATTAATTTTGATGGATTGATTGATTAATTAATTTTTTTTAAAAAATTTTTTGACTTGATAATTTAATGACTTTTTAGATATATTCTTCTTTTGTTTTTGTTTATCTCTCTCTCTATTTCGCAAATCTCACAACCGCACATACTTGGTTATCTTCCACACGCATCGATATAATCCCTCAGCCTATCGATCGGTCAATCACTACCAGAAGTCATTTTTTGTTTTGCTGTCATGATTTAATTGCGATCGTTTCATCCTTTGAAGTTGGATTTCAGATGTTTCTAGTCTCCGTGTCGGATTGATTGCTCCTGATTTCGGTTTCTAGGGTTTTTCTTTTTTGAGGAGGAAGTAATGGATGTTAGTGGTGCTGGTGCTGGTGCTGGTTCTGATGGAGAAAAAAAGAAGCCTCCTGAAGGTGGTGAAGTTAGTAGTAATAAGTCTAAGAGGAAAATGAAAACTGCTGCTCAGCTTGAGGTTCTTGAAAAAACTTATGCAGGTTTTTTTTTTTGTTTTGCTTTTTTATATGGTTCTTGAGCTTTAACATGTTAATTAGTTGAAATTTTACCTCTCTCTGTCTGTTTTTTGGTTTTGATCTTTAATTTGATTTGCTCAGAACTAAATGCTAATTCTGAAATGCAGCTCTGTATCTGAGCTCTTTTCGATACGTTTGTTTTTGTTTCCTTAATTTTAGTTTGTTATGGTTGCATCGCGTTTGAGCGTAGTTTTTTTTTTTTTGAAAAAAATTAAAAATGCATTAGTGTTAATATTTTCTCTCCTTTTCTTTTATTAAGTTGGTGTGAAGTTCGGAATTTTGGTTTAGGTTTAGCTGACTGCTTTGAATCAGTTTCAATTATCCCTTTACATTGCTGATTTGGTAGGAATTGAACTATTTGTTTTGTTCAGTGGAGACTTATCCATCAGAAGAATTGCGAGCTGAACTTTCAGCACAATTAGGGCTCACTGATCGCCAACTGCAAATGTGGTTTTGTCATCGACGTTTGAAGGATCGAAAGGGTGGTCCAGCAGCAAAACGCCAACAAAAGGATGAGTCACCAGCACAATCTGCATTGCCAGGTGGTGAGGAAATGACGGTAGCAGGTGAGTCTAGAAATGAACTCCTGACTATGCCTGTGGCAGGGTCTAGTCCATTTGCTCATGGGATGGATGCAAGGTCTGTAGTTACAAGGACCCCAGGTGTGGCTGTTGCAAGGATTTCTAGCGAAATGTCTACAATGAAGAGGTACTATGAACCACAACAGTCCGTAGTTGAACTTAGAGCCATAACCTTTATTGAAGCGCAGTTGGGCGAGCCACTGAGGGAGGATGGTCCAATTCTTGGAATGGAGTTTGATCCCCTGCCCCCAGATGCATTTGGCGCACCTATAGGTAAATTTTATGATTCTTCAACTTCTCTTTTTGTATTTTTTTTTAAAAAAGTTTTGGTAAATTTCATATAACTATTTTATTTTTGGTATCTTTAATGGTAATGTAGACATATGAGATGTTAATTCATCTGAAGTACAGGGTTGTAGTTTTCAATTCTTTTTAATCACAAATTTTCGTTTTCTTTGCTTTATATGAGATGTCAACCATGCTGCCTTTCAAATTAAAATATTGATTATCTTTTGTTTTTTGTTAAAGAACTATTGCTTTTTGACTTGCTCGTGTTTGTGCCTGTATCCATATCCCAGCTTATGACAACATGCTAAGATTGAACTCCGATGATCTAATTTTTACTGTAGGAGCTGCTACAGGGGGGCAGCAAAAGCAACCTAGTCGACCTTTTGAAGCCAACTTGTATGAGCCTCCTGATGGGAAAACTATCAAGGTTAGGCTCCATTTTCTATTTACAGTAGTGGTAGATAACATGTTGCAACTATTTATTATGCGACTATAAAAGAAATTTTGTATCTAGGTATAGCACATACTTATCTTTTGGCAACTCTTAATCAAATGCCATTCTATACATAATATGAGGTTTATATGTGTTTGATTTACTATTTAGATTTTGCAAGATTCTAAAGCTTTTACTTGAATGTATTTCCTGCAACTTGAGATAAGTAGATTCAAGAAAATTAGTGATAGAACTTAGTTTGTGGGAAGTAGGCTGGGAAAGTTTTGGTTGAACGCTTGCTGTTTCTGTTTTAAAATTTATTTTGGCTCATCTTTGTGTCTTTTCCCTTCTCGCACGTTGCCTCCCTGAAACAAATTATGCTTTTTTGCCTTTTCATGCTGGCCTTTTTTTAGTGCGAGCTTGGTTAGCTTTAACAAAGTTCCATCAAATGCTTTCTTGTGCACCATGTTTTTGTGCTCTATTGAATTATGTGTTATGTTTTTTTTTTTTTGTGTGTGTAAATAAACTTTCTGTCTACATTTCATCTTCAGAGTACTACAAGGCCTGTGCATGAATACCAATTCCTTCCACAGCAACCATCTGTCAGAACAGATGCTTATGAAAGAGTCACCCAGAACTACCCCTATGGTTCGCCAGCTGACAGTCATAATGGCAAGACAACAACATTATCTACAGCTCGACCATTCATGCATGCAAATGAGCCAGTGTCCTCTGGCTATGGTTTTCCAACTCTTTTGCCCAGTCTGAATCTTATGCCTCAAGAAGGCAGGCAAAGCCATCTTTTGCCATCTACTACAGCCGAGTATGATAATGTTCTAAGAAAAAGCTCCTTGACTAATATTGGTGTTGATGCACACCCAATTACTACATTGGAAAATCCATTTATGCAATATGATAGGAGGGTTGCCCCTGATGAGGATGTTTTGCGTATTCAAAAGAAGCGGAAGGTGGATTTTTACCATGTTCTTGATGTAGTGATAACTTTTAGTGTTGACTGTAATTATGCTTATTCAAATCCATCCAGAGTGAGGAGGCAAGAATGGCACGTGAAGTTGAAGCCCAAGAAAAGAGGTTCCGGAAGGAGCTTGAAAAGCAAGATATCTTGAGGCGAAAGGTTCTTCTTTAGAATCCTTATCATTTCTTTTGCAAACATGCTAGTCTTGTGCTGATTGTGTTATTGAACTTTTGCTGTAAATTCAGAGAGAGGAGCAGATAAGGAAAGAAATGGAAAGGCATGACCGTGAAAGGCGGAAGGAAGAAGAAAGGTTATTGCGTGAAAAACAGCGAGAAGAAGAGAGGTACCAAAGGGAGCAAAGGCGTGAATTGGAGCGCAGAGAGAGATTCTTGCAGAAGGAGTCTATTAGGGTAATTTAGTAGCCTTCTTTGTGGACTTTCCGGCTATAACTTGGGTACTGATCATAAACAATCCTATATTGATTTGCATATAAGGATAAATGAGGTTGTTTTTGTTCCTTTTTTTCCATACGCAGGCTGAGAAAATGCGACAAAAAGAAGAACTACGTAGAGAAAAGGAAGCAGCAAGGCAAAAGGCTGCTACCAAGAGAGCAATTGCACGTAGAATTGCTAAAGAGTCATTGGAGCTAGTTGATGATGAACGCTTAGAATTGATGGAGTTAGCAGCCACAAGCAAGGGATTGTCTTCAGTAGTTTGTCTTGACTTTGAAACTTTGCAAAATCTCGATTTATTTAGAGGTTGGTTATGTCTGACCTCTTTTTCTTTTTATGCTTAAAAACATTTATTTTCTAACTTTGCTTGTTCTGGTGCCATACCTGCCCTTTAATATCTTTATTGCTCTTCTCAGGACTTGGGCCTTAACTGAAGCAATTGTTTGAATTTGTTTGCTTGACTTTCTGGTTCTGAAATTTCATTTACGTTTGTGATTTGATTTCTTTTGAAGACTGACTGCTATCTCATTAGTATATGCTAATTAAATTTTCTCTATGGTGATTTCTTAAGTGTTCTTTTTCCCGATTTTATTGCAAATTTCATAATGCAAGCAGATCAATTACAAAATTCTTGTGCTCTATTTGGCGATATATCCATTTTGATACACATAATTTCAAAGGAGCTGTTTAATATTCATCAAGAGTATGTTAAATATCTTGACTCCATGCATATTTTCATGACCTCTTTTTCTAACTCTTGTTGAAATATTTCAATTAATGCTAGCAAACATGCAGCAACAATTGGATCGGTCTACTTTGGTTTATTATCATGTCTGGAAAATTTATGCCGTTTCTCCATGCAGATACAGGGGATTAGTCAATCCTTAGGTAAAGTTGGGGGAAGAAAGAAAAAGACTGAGGGCCTTGTTTGGCAATTTAGAATGAGTGGTTTGATCTTTCATTTCCTCTTTGAGGTGTTGTGTAACTTGGAGTGCTGAGAACTTGATTAAGGAATAGTTTGCTTATGGCTTTAATCAAAATCAAACCATAGTTTGAATTAAATTGTTAGCAATTGGCATTTTTAGGTTTGTTTTCAACTGACTGTAATATGACTATGCATGAAGAAGAGTTGTTAAGTTTTTCTTTATCAGCCTTGCATCTTTGAAGGTGCATCCAGAATTATTCTGGGTGGGAAGACATAATGGATTTGGCTGACCTCTATTAACTTGCTAAGGTGTAGTTGATTTGAGTCGACTACAATCTAGTATTACTAGAAAAGCTAATGTTTCATATTGTTTTCTATATAGATAAACTGGCTGTGTTCCCCCCTAAATCTGTGCCATTGAAGCAACCATTTTCAGTTCAACCTTGGAGTGATTCTGAGGAGAATGTAGGGAATCTTCTAATGGTGAGTATCATGTCTTCTGATTCTTTCTCTGCATTGCTTTTCCTGATTGGGAGCTGATGTTCATTGAGACGGCATGCTAGAGGAATATTGTTGATTGGCTTTGTACCTACTCAATAGAAGCAACGACACTATAATGATATCTACTTGTCTGTTTGCCAGTATGTTATTGTTGGTGATGATTACTGCACAGAAAAGTTGGAGAATTTTTGATTCCAGCTTACATCGTAAAGTAAACATTTTTTGTGTAGACATTAATTACTCACTTCTGCTTGGAATCATTTTGATCACGAGAGTTTGGGTTTGTATATTCCTAAATCTGCAACTGGCATTTTTGTGTGCATTGTCCTCCATTAAAGTTAACTGTCAGGGCTTTGATAGGCGGATGGGTGGCAGCTGGAAAGTAATGTCTGGAAAAGACCTTTTTTTAATGCAGTTATTTCTTAAATGCAAAGAAACAGTCAGTCCTATGTGGTTATGTTATTTTATTCTATCACAAACCAAACATGTTATGGTTTTTAGTAGCACATTTTTCTCTTTCATCTTCTCTACAATGTGGTCGTCTTTTTCTCCATATGAGCTATTGACTTTAGTCTATGTAATTGAATCTTAATCATGTTTATATTCTTCTATGAGTTAGACAATAGGTGCATTTGTTTTTTCTGAAATTTGCCCTCAATTATTTTCACCAGCATTAGCATATTAAAGTTTTGGTGCAGGTTACTTGTGGGGTTTGAGATCCATTGGATGGAATTCTAAAATATGAGTTTCTTAATTTTTAATCAAAATTTCCCCCTCTTCACAATCTCTTGAAGTGAATTTGAACTTTCAGGTTTGGAGATTCTTAATTACTTTTGCGGATGTTCTGGGGATGTGGCCATTCACTTTGGATGAGTTTGTCCAAGCTTTTCATGATTTTGTAAGCAACTTTGGATCTTTGTTAGCTTTTGAAGATATGGCCTCAAATGCAGTGCTAGCTATATACATTTCTACTCTTTTTCAGGATTCAAGGCTACTAAATGAAATACATGTTGCTCTTTTGAGAACCATCATTAAAGATATTGAAGATGTAGCAAGGACTCCTGCCACTGGACTAGGTGCAAGTCAGAACAGTGCTGCAAATCCTGGAGGCGGCCATCCTCAGATTGTTGAAGGGGTAAATCTTCCCATACTGTTCCTTGCTGAGAAAATGGTAAATTTTAATTGGTTTTTTGTTTCTAAACCAAAAATGCTTTGACTTTGTGTCAGGCATATGCATGGGGCTTTGATATACGAAGCTGGCAGCGTCACTTGAATCCATTGACATGGCCTGAGATTCTTCGACAGTTTGCGCTTTCTACTGGATTTGGGCCTCGGCTGAAGAAAAGAAATGATGAACAGGCATATCATCGTGATGATAATGAGGTGCTTCCTTCACTCTTTTTTTTTTTTTTTTTGCATTCGGGATGAATGCTGTCTTGAGCAGGTCAAATGGCTAAAATATCTGTTTTCCTTTTTCTTCAATTTAAATGAATTCTTTCAATTTAAAAATTCTGGGAACAACTTCTAGCCAAATAACTACAATCCTCTGCCAAATGTAAATTAGTGGTAGGCTAGTTTGTTGGTTGTTGGAATAATCCAGATTATGGTTGTACTTCAAATGTCAAACTGTTTGCCATCACTAGAAAGTGAATCTCATTGCGGCCAGGCCAAGATTAGATGTTCTTTTTGGTGAAACAAACTGTTCTTTTAATTAAATGATTACGCTGTTCTCCAGAAACCGTAGATGATGTTTATTTATCTGGTGGTTACTATATTTCGAATGAAGTTATTTCTACCAGAAATAGTACTGCATTTTGATTAATCCTGAGGATTCATCTATGCAGTGTCATCTGAATATCTGGCGTCTAGACAGTTGCATGTGTTACTTCACTAGTATCAGAGTAATTTGTCTTCCTTCTCTCCTTTGTTTTTGGTGTTAAAATTCAGGGTAAGGATGGTGAAGATGTGATTACTAACTTGCGCAATGGAGCAGCAGTGGAGAACGCTGTTGCTATCATGCAAGAAAGGGGATTTTCTAATCCACGCAGATCTAGGCATCGATTGACACCTGGCACTGTTAAATTTGCCGCATTTCATATCCTTTCTCTTGAAGGAAATAAAGGTTTGACAATATTGGACGTTGCAGAGAAGATTCAGGTAAATTAAATTGTACCCTTTACTTTTCCTAATGTATATGGACCTTATTTGATTAATTTTCTTTTGAAGAAATCTGGACTAAGAGATCTCTCAACAAGTAAAACACCAGAAGCTTCAATTGCTGCTGCATTGTCGAGGGATTCAAAACTTTTTGAGAGGACAGCTCCATCAACATATTGTGTGCGTCCTGCCTATAGGAAGGATCCAACTGATGCGGAAGCAATACTTTCAGCAGCCCGAGAAAGAATTCGAATCTTTAAAAGTGGTTTTGTAGATGGAGACGATGCTGATGATGCTGAAAGGGATGAAGATTCTGAAAGTGATGTGGCAGATGATCCTGATGTTGAGGATTTAGGTACCGACTTGAACCTTATGGCAGAGGCTCACAATTCTCCAGATTCAAAGAAATTCAGTGAAGAAACTCCCTTTGAAAATGGAAACAAGGGTGGTGATGTCATTAGAACTCTGCAAGTTCAACCTGAGAATGATAGCAAGGGTTTGCCTTCATTGCATTCTGAAAGCATTAGTGAGGTAAAAGATATTAGTGCTTCCATCAATCAATCTGTAGATGTCCTTAATATCAAGGAAGAAGAAGCAGACATTGACGAAAGCAACCTTGGTGAACCTTGGGTTCAAGGACTAATGGAGGGTGAGTATTCTGATCTAAGCGTTGAGGAGCGCCTTCATGCACTCGCTGCTTTGATTGGTGTGGCGATCGAGGGAAACTCGATTAGGCTTATCCTTGAGGTATTATTCCTTTCTCCCTCTAGTGAAATTGTAAAATCTGGCAGTTTGTTTCTTGTCTTAATTTGTGGCTTTTCAGGAGCGCTTGGAAGCAGCAAATGCTTTAAAGAAGCAAATGTGGGCTGAGGCACAACTTGATAAACGCCGGATGAAAGAAGAATATGTGTTGAAAATGCATTATTCATCATTTGCAGGAAATAAAGTGGAACCTAACATTGTAGCATCGACTCCTGAGACCAGGCAAAGCCCTTTGGTTACTATCAATGAAAAAATTAATGAGATGTCCGTAAATACTGGTGCTCAGCAACAGTCAAATGACCCACAGAATGATATAAATTATCCTAATAATATTCCCTCTGAAGAGAACCTGCAAAGTCAAGATCTCTCCGCTGGCCCAGATAACCTTCTGTTTTTGCAACCAGGAGTCATTGCAGACAAATCACGGTCACAGTTGAAATCTTTCATTGGTCATAAGGCAGAGGAGATGTATGTGTACAGATCATTGCCTCTGGGTCAGGATCGTAGACGTAATCGATATTGGCAGTTTACAGCATCTAATTCGTGCAATGATCCTGGCTGTGGCAGAATCTTCGTTGAGTTACATGATGGTCATTGGAGGCTTGTGGATTCTGAGGAGGTAGCAGTTTTTCCCTGTCAACTTCCTTGTTCTTTGCAAGTTCATGCATATCAGTCAGTCATTACAATAAATGTCTCTTGTGCATTCTTTGACATGGTTATAAGTGCAATGTTTTAGCTGTTTCTCACATTTCTGCTTCGTTTGCAAGCAAGAAATTTTAACGGAAGCAATTGATGTCTGCCATATGGAATGTCTTTTTCCTTACAGTAAATGATATGGTTAACCCCGTGCAATGACCTGTAACTTTCTTCTCGGTCTTCTAGCTTCCCTTCTTTTCATACTAGCACCTGCTTGATGCTTTATGCTTTCTTATCATTATTTCTGAAATTTGCATGTAGGGTTTTGATTCTCTATTGATGTCTTTGGATGTACGTGGAGTCAGAGAATCGCATTTACATATGATGTTACAAAAGGTTGAGATGTCCTTTAAGGAAGCTGTCAGGAGGAAGATGTCAAGTGCCAGCATGGGCAGGCAAAGTCAGCATACCGTTAAAGCCGAAGCTACCAATGGCCCTGACTGTGGCCCTGGTACCGATAGCCCAAGCAGCGGTATATGTATTCTAGATTCTGATGTGTCCGAGACATCAACTTCTTTTGCAGTTGAGCTAGGAAGGAATGAATCCGAGTGCAGCCTTGCCTTGAGGAGATATCAAGACTTAGAGAAGTGGATGTGGAAAGAGTGCTTTAGTTCTTTGATATTATGTGCCATGAAATATGGGAAGAAAAGAAGCAGACAACTAGTTGGTGTTTGTGATTGTTGCCGTGACACTTATCTCTTGGAAGATGATCATTGTCCTTGTCAAAGGATGCACGAGTTTTCTAATAGTGGTTTAAGTATCTCTAAACATGTTCGTTGTGAGGATAACCCTGGGGCTGGTCTTAATTATAGTTCACATGCTTCATCTTCTCCACCGAGGATAAGGTTACTTAAAATGCAATTATCTTTGATTGAGGCGAGTGCCTTCCTTTTTCTATTTTATTTATTTATGTATTTTTTAGCTAGTGAAGTATGTTGCTATATTACTGTGCTTAAACCATTTGAATCATGTTCAGGTTTCTCTTTTGCAAGAAGCTCTTCAACATGTTTGGACTAACGGTTACAGAAAATCATGGGGAAAAAAGCTGCAATCCTCGTTCTCAGCTGAAGACTTACTACAGGTTTTATGCTTGGCCTTTCTTTCAAAAGTACTTGCTCCTTATTTTGTCATTTTTTTATCCTTGGGATTTGAGAGACCTAGCTACTTCCGCTTCTCCACTTTCAGATGAGTTGTCCAAAGTTTTGAATTCTAAATGGTTTCTAGCATGGAATTTTCTTGTTTGGACGCACTGATTCGATTAACATGTCAAATTTACATTGGTGAACATGAAATTAGAAAGTGTCAACTGTCACGGGAATTTATTTTAGCCAGATCTTGTTTGACTTGCATGCTTGACTTCAAAAACCCACTACTTCTGTCTGGAGATGCATGCATTTGAAGATTTCAATAACGTATTTGGAGCAAATTGTTATTAAACTTGGTTACCTATTCCGAAGCCTGTATTAGTTTGGCAGGCTCTTCGATGCTTGCTACGGCCCAGGAGCAAGTCTAATAGATTTCACTGTGAAAGATTATATCCATTTTAGGCAATGCTACCTCTGAGCGTACCTTCTCATCTCATGCAATATTGTTCTGAAATACTATATGCATGTTTATCCTCAGATTCTGACATTGTTGGAGGGTTCTATTAAGAGGGATTTTTTATCTTCAAATTTTGAAACAAGTAGTGAACTTTTGCGGCCAAATCACCCATCAGAATGTGCTTCTTTTGATTCTTCCCAAATAGAAAATGTTCCTCTCCCTCCTTGGGTACCACGAACAACAGCAGCTGTAGCTTTAAGAATCATGGAACTTGATTCATCCGTTTCATACACACTGCATCAAAAAGTGGAGCGCCAGAAAGACAAGGGCAATGGGGACTCCATTGTAAGTAGTCTGTAACCTTAACTTGAGTGTATTGCTGAATCATGTGGAGAATAATTTCCAGACTCATGTCCGTATTTTCAGTTTGCATCTAATGCAGTAATTCCCAATTCATACTTGTGTAGAATAGAAACGACTACTTCCATACACGAAACTTATACATGGCATTTACCATGTATCATACAGTTGCATTCCATCTGTGTGACTAATTGCAATCGGTAGGAAACATGACCGTTTAAGTTATTGATTTCTCTTCAAGGAACACAGTTAGGAGAAGATGAACCTTTTGAGTTGTGAACAGAAACTGTTGTTGAATCACACTTTCTTTGTTGGATGGCAAGGAAGTAGGAAGGACATAAAAATGCACGGATAAATATCAACAATTTGTTTAAGGTTGTGTGCTACTTTGTGCATGTAAGAGGGATTTTACCTGTGGTTGGAAATGGATGTTACAGCGATGTTAACTCACTGATTTGACTTTTAACACATTGGTATGACCACCGCATGAGCACATGCATTGTAAGTTCAATTCAACTTGGTTTAAACCTGTCTCAAAAATAGTTGAGCTGGGCTAAAATTTTGAGCTTTTCATCATCCAAAATCAGAAAGTATAATACGGTTTTTTGTTCACCTACTGTTTTCTGAAACCTTTTTCCATTTTTTAGAAGGTTCCTTCCAAGTTTGCCACCCAAGATGGGGAAGCTACCCAGATTCCTCAGAAAGCCGGGTTATTTCAAGAAGATAATTGCATGGATGTGGAGACTGGTTCAGCCAAATTGGTTCATGGACGAGGAAGCCGGGTTCGAGGTCGTAATCGAACAAATGGCACAAGTTCTCAAAGAAGGGCCGCTGGTTCTAGAACAGAATCAGGCAGGAGAAGTGCATCTACCAGCAAGAATAGATCTAGGCAGGTACTTTCTTGGAAACGGCAATCTCGTCCACAAGGAGGACGTAAGCAGGGTCGCCGTAGTGCTAGAAGTAGGCAGAAACCAGCGACGAGAGTAGATGTTGCTGCTCCGGCAGATACTGCCAAAGAAACACTCTACGAAAGGGTGCCAACAAGTTTGGGAAGGGTTGATTGGAGTGTTGACGAAACAAGATTCCAGTTGGGGGCTGCTGAGAATCTCAGCAGCTCAGATAGATCAGAGTATGATGGGGATGAATATGATGATTTGGCACCAAACGGCATTACCGGTGGTTTTGAAGAAGAGAAGTCGTTTAAAACTGATGACTTACTCGAAGGAAGTGATTATAATATGGATCCAAACGAGGAAGAGGAGGACGAAGAGGCAGACTTTGATGATCAGGGGGATTTGGATGCGGAGGGATATATAGATGAAGATTCAGATGAGGAAGATGTAGGGATTGAGGATGGTGATGGAGGACAGAACGGTGACCCGGATGAAGGTACCGAATCTTCATCTTCAGATTTCAGTGAATAGACAAGTAACTTAGAGTAGACAAATCTTGGCGTACGGTTCTAATTTGTGTTCATTAGGGTTATACACTGACTGCATCGCTACTTTGCAACCGAAGTTGATGTATTTATACAAGAAACAGTAATTGTGTATAGTGGTTGTAACAACACCATTCCTGTACTGAGAATCATTTACGAATCGGCTCCTTGTGCCTTCTTACGGTTCACTGACTATACACGGGAAGAGGGGCGGTTGAAAGCATCCTCCACCAGCTATTTGGCCTTCAGCCTTCCTTCCATACTTAAGATATGAACGATAAAAGTATCTCAAATGCTCTTAAAATCTAATCATCGAATCACATAAAACACATTTGTCCATGAAATCCACTCTATAACAGCGCTCAGTCAAAATTCGTTGCGCCTAAACACTATGTATTCACAAAAACAAGCCAAGCCATCTTTCTTCCTTTCTTTCTCTCTGGCCACTGGAATTTGGCATACTGCAATCTCATAACAGGATTCTTCTTCTTTAGGAGCCTAAAAGCTTTTTAATCCCTGCTTTCTGCTCTGAAGTAAGCCTTGTCGGAAACTTGATATTGAACTTGATCCTCAGATTGCCCTTCCTCGTTGCGTCTTTTTGGACCGGCATCCCTTCTCTCGGGACAACCTCCTCGTAGCTTGGATGAATCACATTGTTTATGGGAATGCTTAGATTCCTTCCGTCTAAGGTTGTGAGACTGACAGTGTAACCTGTTAAGGCTTCAGCTAAAGAAATCTTTTGAGTGACAATCAAGTCATTTCCATCACGTGTGAACACTGTATGTGGCTTTTCGTCAATTATGAAGACGAGATCAGCAGGAATCACATTTGGCAGTTCATTCCCTTTCTGCGGGAAAGTGATCTTCGTGCCTTTCTTCCATCCGGGCTTTATGTCAATTGTTAGTATTTCTTGCACCTGCATGGTCTTTCTGTTCCCGCACATGAATTAAGTTAAGAAACGCAAATAAATGCCTATAACCATCTAAATTTGAGATTAAAATATGGGTATCTAGCTAACACTTCCACAACATTATCCCATCCCGCTGATTCCAGCAGAATGACAACACTTTGCACCAGACCAAGGAAGAGGATGGTGAAGGTCTTTTTCTGTGCTAGAAAACAATTATTAATTGGTATAATGAAAGAAATGCACTAATAGTCTGAAACTATTGATTGAAACAAAGTTGAGGCCTTCTAAACCAAAGAAGAAAATCCGAAACCATGTCTCAAGATACAAATCTGAATGACTACAGGGCTGTATCATTCTGATGCTTGTTCGTAGGTTAGTTCCATGATTGATCTTCTAGTGCCTTAACAGGAAAAGGCCTGATTGAGATAACCTTAAACTAAACAATAACAAACATTGATTATCTTAGACCAGTGCAGTCATGTTCATTCTCAATTTGATTGAAAAGCAGCAAAAATTATTGAAAGCACAGGAAGAAACAAATATCAGGGTGAAAATGGAACGTGTACTAAGCACTTACCCGCTAACATCCACGATCTCTCGAGATATCTTCATCTTCTTAGTAGCTCCTTTATAAAGCTCTTCAAGACTACAAGGCAGCCTATTCTCAATTGGAGGATCTTTTCTTGGGGCAGTCTGATGCATAGAGCCTCCTCCTCCACCTTCACCATAAGTCCCAAATATATCATCACCAAATATTCCACTTGAAAACCTCGCTCCCCTCATGCCTCCACCACCGAATCCCATGCCTCCAAACGGGCTTGAATGCCCGAAAAACTCGGCAAAAATATCATCTGCACTTCTAGGATTGAATCTATATGAAGGAATATCTCCGGTGGAGTAATAGGAAGTTCCACCAGTTGCATCAGGGGGCGGTACTTGCCCTTTTAGACCCTCTTCACCATATTGGTCATACACTGCTCTTTTCTGGGGATCGCTAAGAACCTACAACAAATACTCAGTTTCAACAAAAATATTGAATCAATAAAATTATCCATATGAGGCTATCTCAAATCGAAACCCAGATAGTAAATTATTAATCTTTGCTTTTAAAATGACATGTGTTCTACGAATCTAACATCTCAACACAGAGAAACCAATCACAAAAGCAACCTCCGACAGATTCAGGTCAAAGGTACATACAATCGAGAGCAATCAAAACCCATAAAATGAATCAAGCAATTGAAGATGAAAGATTGAAGTAAACCCAGATCAAATGATGAAAATTTGAAACGTTTAATGCTAAATATACACAAGAAAATCATTGAAGGAATGATAACAAAAACATGGAAGAGAACATATACCTCATAGGCTTCAGAGATCTGTTTAAATTTGGCTTCAGCTTCTTTTTTATTATTGGGATTTTTATCAGGATGCCATTTCATAGCAAGTTTCCGATAAGCTTTCTTCAAGTCATCATCTTTAGCATTCTTATCTACTTGCAATATCTTATAATAATCGACCCCCATTTTCTCTTCTTCTTCTTCTTCAACTTCTCGGCGTCTCCTTCACTGAATTGAACTCCAAAAGGGCTTCTTCTTGCCTGTCTGGTACGATCGAAAGCTCGTGCCTTGATATTAATATTGAATTGATGATAGTGTGCCTGAAGAGGTGGAGGTCGTTTCCATAGAAAGTTGCTCTGATTTCCCTTTTTTTTGTTTTTTTTTATTTTTTTTATTTTATAGTTTCGAGACTTTTGTGGAAGGTTCCAGAAATTACCGCGGTGACCGGCGAGAATGCTATTCTGTTTTTACTAATTTATGTGTAATTTCCTCTCCCGTTTTCCTTCTTCGGTTTAATTTTTGATAAATTTTATTTATGCTTTAATTTTAATTATTTATTTTATGCACTTCGAACTTAATTCTGATGATAAGTTTTTAACAATTTATAAATAATTAAAAGTATAAATTTTTGGAGTATAATAATAAATAAAAGTTAAGATTTATGGATATTTTCTGTTTGAGATTTAAATTTCTAATAATTATCTTTAATAATTATCACCGAATATTACTACCAGTTCTATTAAATTTAATCGTTAATAGAATTCTAATTTAAAATGAAAATACATTTCCAAGTTTATTTTTATATTAATAAAAAATACATCAATCTTATGATACATTTTTCCATTAAATTATAATAATTGATATTTATATATTCAATTCAATACAAATAAAAAAATATTATTTAAATCAAAAGTAATACATTTTCATTTATATATGATATTATTATATTATTAAAATATAAAAATAGAATCAAGAAATTAACACAAGAAAAAATATCATCGATCTTCAAAATCATCACTTATTTTTATAAATATTTTTGAAAAATCCGAGTATTTTTCTAGTTGAAATTAGCGTAAAGCTTGTATTTGCTGCCTGCTTACCAACACATGGGCTATGTTTGTTTGCACGGCCTGAACTTCTGACCGTATTCAGAGCTTGTAAGCCCACCTGTGGCCTGGTTTTATTAGTATGTCGGATTGTTTTAAAACATATACGTAAAATAATGATATTTATCGTAAACATTATGATTTTTTATTTAAAATTTAATATTAAATCTTCTGTAACTCTGCGTTCAACCCTATTAAATTTATTATTTATATATTTTTTATAAAATCATAAATATTTTTTAGATATTTTAACCATTTTTCATATTTTTAAAATTTTTTATAATGCTGGCAACTTTACATGGAAATTCAAAAAATATATATATATTATCTTCAAACCATATATCATATATATTTTAAAAGAAGGAAGGGAGAGGAAGTGAAAATACAAGGCTACCCCTCCCCTTTTAATTTTAATAATTCAAAGATAAATATTATTTTTATAAATTTATATGAAGATAAATATTACTTTTTTAATTTTGATTCAAAGATAAATATTATTTTTTAACATTTATATAAAGATAAATGTTACTTTTTAAATTTTAATTCAAAGATAAATATTATTTTTTAAAATTTACATGAAAACAAATATTATTTTTAAAATTTATTAAAAATAAATATAAAATATTAATATAAATTAGTGTACAAAATAAATTTATTAATTATAATTAGT
>CANYBF013172188.1:0-10751 GCA_948192965.1 Dalechampia spathulata | reverse complement strand
CCAAGTTTATTTTGCTTTACTTTTCTTTATTTGGGTGGGTTGTATTTGCCCACATTCTATTTTTTCTGTTTTTATGCTTTCCTTTACGCTTTATTTATGTTTTGTTTATGTTTTCATTATCTGCTACATGTCTTGCTTCCTTATGCCATGAAATCGGACCTAAGTGAACTTCAACCTAATTCTGTGTGATTGACGCTTTTATTAAAACCGGATAAAGTGAAGATGATAATACGGAATACGAATAAAATCAAAATGCCGAACCCAATCTCTAAAGAAATTCGGGCTGCTTTCCCCAGCAGGAAGGCTCGGGTTTATATTTTTCCTGGTTTGTTTTAGTTGCTCAATTGAGTCGACTAGATAAGCCGGGTGGCGACTCCACATCATTTACTCGATGCGATCTGTCTAGTTCCTGTAGTAACTCAGGGGTCTATATTCGTGAGAGCAAGCACCACGGCATTTCACGCCGAACAGCGTGCAGCATTCCCGTGTCCGGGATGTGCTACTCTCACACTATGCTTTCTTATTTGAAAGTATAGGGTTGTCTTACTTATATGAAGAGGATAATGTAATATAAACTAGATGTTAAATCTAATAAATGCTATTTTGTAGGTTATCTTTAGGAAACCATATGGTACTACTACTTGGTATATGGAGAGGGTGATTTATGGTTAACTGGATATTCTGATGCTAATTTTTAGTCAGATAAAGATGATTGTAAATCATAATATGGTTATATATTCATAATGAATAGTGGGGTTTTCATTTGGAAGAGTTCTAAGAAAGAAACTATAGTAGATTCAACTACAAATGTAGAGTACATTGCAGCATTAGATACAACTAAAGAATCTATTTGGGTTAGAAAATTTATTAATGAACTTGGAGTGTGTGCGTGTGTGTGTCTATATATATATATATATATATTCTATATATAAAATTGAATAAATGGACATTAATAATGCTTATGTTGAGGCTTACAACCTAATTTTACCATTGGAAGCCAAGTGCTTGAGTGAGGTGATCAAAGCTGATTGAGAAGCAATGCTCATGCTGAGGCTTGCAACCTAATACTACCACTAGGAGCTTGATGCTCAAGCAAGGCAATAAATCCTAATCGAAAAACAATGCTCATGGCTAAGGCTTGCAACCCAATTCTGCTACTAGGAGTCAGATGCTCAAGTGAGGCAATCAATATTGATCAATGATCAACTACATGTTAGTGTATGCTCTAGGGCATCATGTTTTATTTGTAATTGACTATTTAATCAATAAAAAGCATTATTCATTATTTAAGTGTAGTATATTATATATATATTTTTACTTAGAGTATTAAACTAATTAATGAAGTCCAAGGTATTGGAACAGTATAAGAGAAATTTATAAAGAATTTATGATATGAGATTCTTATTATATGCAAATGTTCAATATCTAAATTACTTTGATTGTAGTATTAATAAGATTGGACATTATTAATGTAGATACATCAAAACATGTTATACATCCATTCAGAGGTGATTCTCATTCATTATGACATGAGTTGCCTAAAGTATACATGTGGATGAATAGTATAGTACTAGTTCATTAAAGGCCTTGTTAATAAGATTTCAAATGGATTATTAATTTATGTTTATGAAATACATATCTCACTCATATTAGTAGTGCAAACATCCTTAGACTTAAGATATCAAGGTTATCTTAATTATAGATTATTATACGTTGACTCTTATAATATAAAGTAATTAAAGATATTTGTATATCAACAAAGGATTTACCACCCTAGATTAAATATAGGGGTTTTATCTCAATGATGCATATAGTAATCTCTGATTGTAGAATCTTTAACTAGAGTGGAATGCCTACAAGTGAATGACTTCATAGGTGCATTTAGAAATAAAGATTATGTCCATGAAACATCAAGTTTAGGGCATGACCTAATATGCTTGATCGTGTATTGAGTTAGCATTAATCCATACTCACACCTAAATGAGATAATGGATGGTGAAAGGAGTTCATTGCAGTAATATCTTATATAGAAGCGCTGTAGTCAAACTAATAGCCTCTTGAGATTTGGGTAGTTATGATGTGTAACTAAACACCACTCATAATTTACATATAATATTATAAAATCTCATTTAATAATATTGTTGATTCAATATGAGATTAGAAATAAAGAGAATAAATGTTGATTCAATATGAGATATTGTTTTAAGATTATAAGTTGGCTTACATTTTTCATATTTATTAGATAGAGCATGAAAAGAGCTTTGATTTGATACCAGTATCATGTAATTCTAACAAGTAGAACTTTAGATATGCATAATACAAGTTTGCATGTGTAGTGCACATGCCATGCGCATGATTATGCATGTGCATGTGTCATATGACTTGCATATATGTGACTTGACTGAAGGAGGATGGACATATGATTATCATATGCCTAATTAGGGTTTTGGGATGTGTTAGACACATCATATGCTAACTAGATTAAGTCAACTTATGTGTCATGACACATAAGCTGTTTAGTTAGCCCTAATACCACATAAGCCCTATTAGGTTAATTAAAATATGAGTTTAGGTTTACATAAACATAACTTTTGCCTTCTTCTTCTTCTTCAAATTCTTTTAGAGAAAAAAACAAGAAAATTTGAATCAAGCACAAGCAAGAGAATTCAGCCCTTTAAGAGCAAGCTCACTAAATTTGATTTAAGACTTTCTCTTATCTCGTTTTTTATCATTTCTACTAGTCTATGAAATGAATTTGATAATTTTGATTACTAATCTAATTCTTTGCTTGTGTGCATAGTTTAGAGATCCTCTACGTTGGGGATTATAAAAGTTTGCTATAACTTTTCTGATGAACAAGATTAAAGGAGATCAGCATTTATATAAGTGTTACTTATCTTATGTCATATCCTCTTTACTATGTCTTAATGAATGATGATTTCAAAGATCCATGAAAAATGTGTTTTTATAAAAAAAATTTAAATTTTTATGCTGCTTTTTAATCACATTTTCATCAACATTACAAGATTGATGGTTTTATTGCAAGGCTAATAATTCACCGGATTTTAAGTTTAGATGCTTATTGATAGGGTTTAAGAACCAAATGCTTGATTCCATGATCATTGTTGAATCAATTGTCAATTGCCAAATTAGGATGATTGTTTATTATATCAGAAGTGAACAACTATCGATTTGGGGTGAACAACTGTTAATTCTTATGCTCATGACATTATACATGTGCCTTGCATCTCTAAAGACTGTATTTGAGACCCATTACTCAGGTTTGGCACTTTCTGATAAGTAGCTTGGCCAGTGATAAAAGGTTTGACCAAATTTAATCATCTATAGGATCAAATTTCTATCTATGACAAATATAGAAAAGTAATTTATTAGTGAAATTGGAATTAAAATGGTTTAAAGAAAATACCTAACTTTTTTAGTATCAGTCTGCTAAATTCTGACTAACTTTTTGAATTTTTTTTGATATTGTGGGTCATATAAATTGGACTCTATGGGAAAATAAGCTTCAAAAATTATGAAATGTTTATGAGGGGCATGACTCATCAAAAGAAAACTAACGGGCATGTAAGGCATGTTAGTAGAGTTCCACCATGGCCGATGTACATTAGCATAACTCAATAATGTGCAGAGCATTTTATTTAGCATACGGCATATGTCACATGCTGTTCATAAGTATGAACTTCTCTATTTTGAAAATCATAGGTTTCACACCTAAAACTCCACTTTTCTCTCAACTAAAGCTTTGAACACTTTAGTTTCTATGAGAATGGTAAGTATACAAATGCAACCCACACTTTAGGACCTGGCTTCCATCTCGAGCTTCACCTTAATCAAACAAATAGCACAAGATACATACTATGACACCATCTATGGAGAGACTATCATAGAGATGTTAACTATAGATGCTCACCATTCATGAGCTTCACCTAAAAAGGTGTGTTTTTTATGCTTAGGCTTGATTTTTGGTTTGGTTTTTAATGTTGGAATTTGGTGTTTTTAGGCTTGATTTGAGTAATTTTAGGCTAAGAAATGGTGCTAGACTAAGACTAGGCTTGGATTTAGGTTGATTTATCTTGAGTTTTTATGAAAATTGCAAAAAGTCAAAATGGGTATGAACAATGTACTATGCACATTATATGATTTGTTGCACACATTACATGATATGTGACATATATTATATAATGTGTGGCACATATTGCAAGATTTTTAGTGGGAAAATGCAAGAAATTTAGGAAATTACAAGGAATTAGGCTTTAATTTGATGTATAAGAGGCTTAGTAGCTTAGTTTTGAGTGTTTAAGCTATAAGTAAAGCTTTGTACTATGTGACTATAGTTAGAGTTTTACAAACTCAATCTAAAAACTGACCTAAAATTTGAAATTTTTGTAGAGAGAGAGGACTATTATTAGATAGGCAGCATCCAAGGAGTATATGAGTGGTAATCTTAACTACCACGAAGGGACCAAGATAGGGTCAATTGGAGTTGCTTTGGTTGGTTAATTTCTTATTTCACAAGCATGGAGAAGAATGCAATATATTTCTTATTATTGTCATGGTCAAGAGGTGGATGGACCTGATTCATACCTTCCATCTGTCAGTTGGAGAAATAGCCATCACTCCAAGGATCTTCATCAAGATCATTTAGGTAGAGTACGCTAAACTATCGATCAAATTTGACACTAGACTAACATCACTACACTAGTCTCATGGCATTATCTTTGAGCTGTTAGACATCACCTTAGGTGTAAGGATGGTATAACATATCATATGACTATCTTTTAGAGGTAATCATGGAGGAGACCCTAGGCAGGACCATCTTTATCAAACAGTACAATTGTAGCTTCTTGTTATATGTATTAGGGGGTGTATGTTATTCAATAACACCAGGAATAGCATCCACTTGTTTGTGCTCTAGGCCTTATGCAACCTATCTGTAACAGATAGACTTGACTAAGGCAATGTTGGATTGGCCAATCTCATGCAGGGATTGGATCTCTACAGTTAATAATGTAGAGATATATTCATTGATTATTAGAAAACCATTAATGTAAGTAGAATTCTATTGATTTTGATATTATTGTGACCAATGTTGAGTCTAATAACTAATTATGTTGACCTTGCAGATCATGGCTTATGAATTTAGGCTACTGCTAAAGCCTGAGATCTTAAATGGGCTACCACTTACCTTTCCATGCATGTAGGCATGGTGTATATCTCATAAGAGATTAGACCATAACATGGATGAGTTGAGATAGCATCTCAACAACCTGACCTAGGACTAGGTAAGAGTTAAACAACTTTATTAGCACAAAACTAATAGATATATAGGCTACTAATTAATTGGCATTATCATTATTATTTGGAACAGATTCACCCTGATCCATGGGATAATATGGATCCTCATCTTGAGTATTTGACCAACTTTGCTCATAAAGATGAGTGTCACATCATTCTGAAGAGTCTAAAATGTCAGACCTTCTACTTGGGTAAGTGTGTCATTAACTGGTAGCTAAGGCCAGAGGGCATGTAAAGCTTATTGCAACACCATAGGCCATGCTTGGGCATCTTGTACTTATACATACCTAGAGGTTGTAGCTGCTTTGACTGGCCTTTTAGAGCAATAGTGCCTCTGAGAGTCACTAGTGGACTATTTAATATTCATATAGTTGCATCTACTAGGGTTGGTAGAGCTATCTACTTGTAGAGGATAGCATGAGAGAGCTTATGGATCTAGTGTTAGACCTAGTACATTTGGTGGTAGGAGAGGTCCTCATGGTTCACCAGTTATTAGGAGTTCTCGAGGTGGTGGTGCCTCAAAGAGATCATGAAGTGTTGCATTTAGAGCTACATCACTGAGAGAAAAGCTTGGTAGTCTAGATGTGCTCCCTACTTATGAGTTTCCCTAAGGTTTCATCAAGGGTTAGCTAATATAGCCTCAGAATTTACTAATCTATATATAGGATAAACTTAGCTGCCCATACGAGACATCCTTCCTTATACCAATGAGGGATGAGATTGAGTTCGATTTATTAAACACCACCTATGTGAGTAACACAAGTGCATTGGAATGCTTCTGATTTTATTGATATGACTGTGCTTGATCTTTGCAGGTACCTTGGGATGCCATGATAGATGCTATAAGGTTATTGATGGGGCTGCACCATTATCATAACTTTGAGATTTTGGATGTCCAGGTATGTACCTGTTATGATCATGTTTATAATGTTTATGTATGCATGCATGACTTAAATTCCTATACGATTATACAAGTGTAAATGATTCAGTGCTTGGAGTGAGAACGATGAGACCGCTAGACTTGGATGATCTAGTATATGGGTAGGGAGATTGCCTGGATGACTACATGCCTAGAGCAATACAATATTCAAGTCCGTAATAGCCCCAGTTCCAATAAGGAGCAATAGAAAGATGATGATGCCTAGCAAAAACATCACATTTGACTCTATATGCATAGTATCATAGCTTTATAGCTTTTATATTAGAATATAGGATAAAATAGTGTAGCCTGGCTTATCAAATAGACCTAGCACACATGGGTTGTAGTATATAAACTCTAAATACTATCAATTTCTTGAACTCTATATCTTTTTGGATTTGATAATAAAACCCAAATGCATATTATTATCACTATTCTTCTGTAATAATATTCTATGTATCCTACTCCATTACCAAAACATGATATATTTATTCTTCTATGTAGGAATAGACAATGAGACAACAATCATTATCCACCTTTCATACTACCTCCCACCAATGGGGTGATGGAGAGTGGGGCCAACTGAGTGAGTTTGAACTTTAGTATCTGAAGATGTTCTAGTAAATCTCCATCAACTTTGCCATTCTGCATACTATGGTGCAGTTCTAGGATCTAGTGACCCTATGTCTTCCTATTCGGGCATATGGAGTTGTATCTGATGTATGAAGAGTTTGTTGTTATCCTTAGAATCATATATAGCATGACGATGATACTATCCATACCAACACCTACTGGAGAGGTGATCTTGTATCTGATTAGAGCATTCAACATCAGCATTACTACAATAAGATTACTACTAAATAAAAAGGGCTTTGTAAATCTCACCACTAACTTCCGATTATGTAACTATAAGCTGTTAACTACTCCTTCACGGCTGAGGGTAGTAGGATCCAAATTGTTAGCACAATTCCTATTTCTCAACCCATCTAGCCATGGAGATTTAATGATTGGTCCAATGATAGACAAGATAGAGCATGGTCATATCCCTTTTCTAATGATTATGACAAAGCATGATCAGATCCTTAGGCTAGATAGAGTGAAATGGGATAGTCCGGACACTTTAATGGTAGTTGTATGATTTTCAAGTTGCCTTTATAGTTTTTCAACTTGAAAAAGCTATATTTTTATCCTAATTTTCATATGAGTCACCTCTTATGAGATCATTAGCTCATTGAACTATTTAATTTAGCTTAAACCCTAACTTTTGCTTGAACTGCCCCCTTGGGTTTTTAGCTTAGCAGGTCACTCTAATTTTTTCTTAAGCAACCTTTTGCAAGGTTTTTAACTCAGTGAGCTTTTTTTATTTTTTTTTTATCTAGATTTAGGAGAAGCTAGGGATTTTAACACTACTAGCTAGTGATCAATAAAGATACATACCTTGTAGCTATATGATGATAGGCTACCCCTTTAATAAGGCAAGGATGATGACCTTTGACAGTTGGGTTGAGTGGATGGGGGCCATCCTTGAGAGTAAGGTTAGATGGACCTATCCATGATGGCATATACAACATGTGAAAGTAAGGATATACATTGATTGCATTCCATTGCCAGGTTTCACATCCTATGCCCACTACAACTTTACTAGAGTCTATCATCAATACGACCACATAAAGACTTTCCCTTGATCATTGCTAGAGTTTGAGGGAGGATGACTGTTATCCTACTTCCTAGAACATATGAAGAGGGCCTGGCCTTATGTTTAGATTATGCTAGTAAAGACCCCTAGACAGAAATCTACTACAAATGATGAATATAAGCTATGGGTGCTATGTCACACTTAAGATTTTATACTGCACAAATTATTAAGCAACAAAATTGTATGTAATAATAAAAGACTTACTTTATGTTTGAAACTAGTATTACTTATGGCTAAGTTTATGAACACATGTTCCATTTGCATTAATTAGATTAAAGCATTTGCAAGAAAAATGTTAAAATTAGCATAAAAGTTTCAATATACATTAGACTTAACTCTTGTCATCAACTAATCCCTTATGAGATTTTCTGATCAACTATTTTGATGCTTTTCTTTTGCTTTTAAGAGTTTTAGCTTTTACACTCAGCTACTTATATCTAGCTCTCTTCCACTTAGCTTCTAGCAATTAAGCTTTTAAAATAATTTGAAGTTACTTTAGCTCTACTTTGACTGGAAATATGGCTTCTGTCCCATAAACCAGAGAATAGGAGGTAGCACTCATAGGACTTATTATACTAGTTTTATAACCCCATAGAGAAAATGATAGCTACTCATGCCAACCTTGGTAAATCTACATTGTCTTATCCAAGATTTTCTTAATTGTCATATTGGCTACTTTAACTGCCCTATTAGCTTAAGAGCAATATAGAGAAGAAGACCAATGATGCTTGATCCCATATCTTTCTAGTAAATCAAATACTTGGCCTTAGAATTGCAATCTATTATCCGATACTAAGTGATACGGTACCCCAGATTGATATATGAGATTCTTCTCCATAAACTTGGTAACTTAATTTACCTCTAGTTTACTATAGGATTCTGCCTTTACCCACTTAGAGAAGTAATTACTAGCCACTAGTATGTACCGATGCCCATTAAAAGCATTAGGATGAATCTCACATATGATATCAATTCTCCAAGTTGAAAAAGGCCATGACATCATCAAATTCTGCAATTTAACTGGTGGGATGTGACTCAGATCTTTATGAATCTAATACACATGACATCATCAAAGATAATTGTATGCAATATGTTATCATGGTAAGCTAGAAATAACCTTAGCACAGGATCCTTTTGTACAGAGCAAACCCATTCATATAGGATTTGCAGGCACCAACGTGCACCGTCTACATAATTATTTTGATCTCTTTCCTCGATATGCACCAAAGTTGCAAACCATTAATCGTTCTTCTATAAAGAACACCTTGATGCTAGATGAAGTTAGTTACTAGCCTCTGCAAAGCCATCTTGTCTGTTATATTAGCTTCTTCCAAGTTAGTACTAGTTCTCAAAAAGTTTATGATATCAATATACCATGGAGCCTCTTCTTGTTGGTTTAGTGTCATAACCTATTCTCCCTTATAGCAGGAAATCTTTGACTACTCAATAATCATAAGTTGAATCTGATTCTACGATCATTCACAAACTGAAGCTAGTGTATCCAAAGCATTGACCATTGATTCTTATCTCGTGGAGTATGAATAAATGTATAAGAGTTGAAATTGTAAATCATGAGCTTCATGTATTTAGCATAAGGCTTGAGCCTCTCTTCTTTGACATCTCACTCGATCATGGGCTGGTGAATGACATACATGGCATCACCAAACACCTCAACTTCTTAGGCATGTATCATCACCAGAACCTCAAGCCCAAATAGACATGCTTGATATTCAACCATATTATTGGTCATTAGGAAGCTTAGCTGCTTCAAGAGCAATATTAATTCACCTTTATAAGTGACTGGCATAACTCATATACCTACATCCCTCTTATTAACTATACCATTAAAATGCAATTACCATTTCTAGATATCTACTACCCCAAGTGCTCATCTGAGAAGTCCATGTTCAAAAGTTTCAGAATCATCCATTGACCTAGACACTAAGAATTTGGTGATCGCTCTGCCTTTGATTACCTTCTTAGTGATGTATTACATATCAAACTTAGATAAAAAGATTAGCCACCTAGAAATCTTCCCTAGCATCGAAGGAGCCTCATACAAGTACTCCATAAGATCAACTTTGGAGATCACCTGAATTTGGTATGATTGGACATAATGTTTTTGAGCTTCTTAGTGACCCAGACCATAGTCATGCATAGCTTCTCAATAATGTTGTATTTGCACTTTATCAACAATAACTTCTTACTCAAATAATAGATGGCATGTTGAATCCCTACTTAATTCCCCTAAGTAATCATCGCCTCTAGTGACTCCTCCTTTAAAGCTTGATAGAGCATCAATGGTTTCCCCGATCGAGGCAGCTGTAGAATCGATGGGTTAGAGAGGTAATGCTTCACCCTCTTAAATGAAAATTAGTAGTTCTCATCCCAAACCAAAGGTTGGTTCTTTCTTAAAAGCTTGAAGATAGGCTCACACATAGTAATGAGCTTAGTAATGAATCTATTAGTATATTGGAGTTATCCTAAAAATCCCCTAAATTCGATCTCAGTTTTCAAAAGGCATCTAATGAATCAATTTTACCTTATCAAGATCCATTTCAATACCTTTGTGACTGACTACATGACCATGTAGGTTATTGGAGGTCATCTCAAATGTGCACTTCTTCAGATTCAGCCTAAGCTCGTACTTCTCAACCTATATAAGAAATCTATCAAGAATAGTGATACGAAACAGACCATGGAGATTTTACATCAATACAATAAGAATTTCAAATTCAATCATGGCATCAATTGGAAGCATTTCAAATGGAGGTCCAGAGTTACAATTGACCAATCCGATGGTTTGAGTAGAATAAAGTC
>CANYBF013169803.1:0-16553 GCA_948192965.1 Dalechampia spathulata | reverse complement strand
CCTTAATCATTCATTTTAATATATAATCTCATATATACTTATACATACAAATAATATCTACATATTTCTTATTTATACATATACTTATAAATATAATATACTCTTCTAATAAACATTAAATCATCTTTTTATTATATTTATTACAATCTTAAACTAACACATATAAAATACATATACCAAAGAATCACCCATTACATAATATATGTATACTTAATACCCAACACCCATATACAAATTAAATCATCTATTCATTGCAATAAATAAAATCATTCATCTCAAAGCCTTCTTTCCAACATCCTTTCACACATATCAAATCAACATTTATCACCACTTTATATCATAATTTCATTTAATTGTATACTTCAGTCATTATATTTTCATGCTCTAACTAATCTTTAACCGTAACTCATGCATAAAATGTAAACATATAAGGATGCTATGTGTGTGGATGTGACATATATAGTCTTTTTCATAGATATAAGTTTGTTAATGATTCTATCATTTATATGTAATAAAACTTTATCTATTAATCCTAAAGACTTTCTAAGATCTTGAGCTAAATCATTATTATTCATGTTAGTAGCTTTAATTCCAAGATTTGTAATAAAAGGAACCATTTTTTCTTTTTTTATCTTTAAAATGTCCTTTTTAATTATAGGTCATTTTGGAGCTTTCAGAAACCTTTATGGATCAATTGCGTCAAATCTCTTATTCATCAATTTTCTTACCTTACTTGTCAAGACATTTCATTTGCCTAGTGAATCTCCTAGTATTCATTGTGAATGAAATTTTTCTAAGAGTTGGTTCAATTTGTTCTCAAATGAAGTCAATCCAAATGTGTAACACCTAGCCCATACCTGGCGTAACATGCTCCCGTAGCATAAGTATTGATCCTCCCCCAAAGGAAGAACCGCTGCTCACACCACAAGGGATACGTCGTCTCTAAAATCTATTTAGGTTCGTATAGGTACACGTCCCTGTATTAGTGGTTAAAGAAAGTAGTAGCGTGGCATACATACATAAGACACATTGTACCCTGGAAGAACAATCATACACTCATGCAATTCACGTTGGCACGTAACTCAATGATACAATATACATATGTTACCAGTCATACAATAGGGCTCGTAAAATTCTTACACAAATACACCACAAAATATAGAGTAGACTACTGCCACTAGGATCAACAGAATTATTTTAACAAAAATGAATCAGAGTATGCCCCTAGGTTCCCGTACCACTTCGAGAAGGATCTTCTCTACTGACGACCTCTATCACTGCTTCTCTGACCGCTCTCCTGAAGGCTCTGAACCTACGTTCATCAAATGATAAACGCTGAGTATAAAACTCAGTGGTGCTAGAGAAACATAAATCAAATACACAGGTATAACTCGATACATAGCAACTATCGTAAGCATCATACATCAAACATCTCAATTCATCAATAACGTCATCATACAACCCATTATAGCACACGTTTCTATTACATGCAATGCAAATGTAGCTATGCCTTACATTCTTCCTCATTCTCATTTCACTCATTCACTCTTCATTTTCCTGTAATTGTGCATATTCCTTTTGCACATACTGGGTCCCTGTAGGTACCAATACTCATCTCCCGAAGGAGGGCATATAACATATGGTGCTTTGCACCCTTTTTCTTACTATAGGTCTCGAGACTCATCTCCCCTTTTGAGAGGGCAATAATCTAAATGATTCCATTAGGAATCCCATCATTATTTGACCTAGTATGCCCAGAGCTTCTAGCTCTGCTCTCATCACTCTCTTTCCTTTTTCCTTCCTTAACTCCATGCATGCCATACAAGTACTTATGCATGTTTAACTCATGAACTATCCTCATTTCATCATACATAAATGATAACATGCATCAAACATTAGCATACCAATAAGAAACGGCATTCCTAGACCTTCCTTAGGTCTCAAGGCAAGAACAAACCAAACCAACACATAACACATAAACATAGCACAAACCTGAAGTCGAACTACTTCTGTTAATCCCGTCACTATTGAGCACCACTTCAATCTATCGCTCTCACACAAGTCAAAAGCCTAGAAACTCAAACTCTAATGTTTAGGAAATGTTTAAGAGGGTTTAAAAGGGTTAAGGGTGAAATAAAATTGAGTCAAAACATTTGAAATATCTTTAAAATAATCAAACTTAAGTCGCGTACGGCCGTACGAATCCTAGTACACCCATACTGAACCAAAACTTCTGATGAACACAATTTCCTGCGAGGGACGGTACGCCCGTACCACATTTGGTACGCCTGTACATCCACAATACACCTGACAAACCCAATTTCCTGTGAGTTCACGTACGGTTGGACCACCCTTTGGTACGCCCGTGCGGTCTTTAGGAACCTAACTCCCTCAACTCCCCTGTTTTGGTACACCCGTACGATGATCCGTATGTCCATACCACACTCAAATCTCCTTCTTTCACTCTTCTTAAGCTCATACCCAACATACCTAATTCAAAATCAAGTATAAACACTTCTAAAACCTCCTTCACAGCATGCTAAGCTTGGTGTTCGCCCCTTATACTACGGAAATACCTCAATAAGATGGCAACACCCTCACATCCCGTCCTCATAACATAATAACACACGTTTACAGATACAATATCACATCACTCAATCAATACACTTACCATCATCATATTCATGCACCAACATTCACAAAGACATTCACAAATCAAGGAAGCAATATCATATTTCATTCATCAAGCACATAGGCACATAAATACACATACATACATAAACACCCACATCCGATCATTCATACGCATACGCATACATATACATTAGGGCCAAACTACCAAGGTCTCATGTGCGGATATGACAAAATGAATCGGTATTACCGCTCATTAATCAGTTGCTTAATCAAAATTCATTTTTCATAATATTTTTTTGAATACTACTAATTTTATTATTTCAAAAATTTATTAAATTCTTAAATATTTGTTTGTTTAAGAAATAAATCAAATTAAAAGTGAAAATTTTAATTTTAAACTTAGTTTATCAAAATTCTTTTTCTAGGGATAAAAACAGATAATTTTGTTTAGAGAAAAAAATCATAGAGCAATATTTTGAAAAATAAATTTTATTTTACATTATTTTGAAAATAATTTTATAAAAGATATTATTTAATTCTTTTTCTCCAATTAAAAAGAATAATTTATTACAAATGGATCAAAGGCATGAATTGATCTTTTGCATTCCACTTGGCATTTTTTAAATTATAATTATTATTTCATTAACATAAACTTCAAAAAGTTTAAGTAGCTATGTTAAAACTTCTCTCTTATGAATAATATTATTTAATTACTTTAATTTTTTTATTTGTAATCTCTAAGTAAATTCAGACTAAGAAAATACTCACTTTATAATTTTTTTTGAAGATGATTATAATTGACTTTCAGTGGATAGTCTTATTGGATTAACTAATCAAATTTATTAAAATTTAATTTAATTAATCAATTAAAATAAAAATATGATTCAATTAATTTGATTTATAAATAATAAGATTTTAAATGATTTGATTATTAATTAAGAAACTTTTATTAAAAAATAAAACCAAAATTATATATTTAATTAATATAATCATATAAATATTATATGTTATGTTAATTTTAATATATATTATAAATAAATAATGAAATTTATGATAACAAAATTACATAAATTTTAGTTAATCAATAATTATGAATATTTAATTAATTAATCAAAATCAGAATGAACCGAATACGGAACTCTTTCACATTTTTTCTAAAAATAAATAAAATTCAGTCAAAAATATGAATAAACAGCTATTATATTCCTTGATTCCCTCACCATAACTAAATAAATAAATAAAGGGCAGTTTCGTCAGCACGTAAAAATATTATAAGTCACGCTCCCACCTGACCAACCCCGATCGTTATTTCACCTGGTTATATAAACCATGAACCACCCCTTCCCTTCTGCTCCTTCGTCGAATTCTCAACCCCATCACCACTGCCACGATTACCGTCCGTCCGCCATGCAGAAACCGCCACCTCCGCCACAGCTACCACGTGGTCCACCTCTTTCAAGAACAACCTCTAACACCCTCCCCACTACTCTTTTAAACAAGTATGAACTGGGCAGGTTATTGGGTCGTGGGAGTTTTGCCAAGGTTTACGCAGCTCGTTCATTAGCTGATAAAAATGAACTTGTAGCCATAAAGATTATCGATAAACTACGCACCATAGATGCTTCCATGGAGCCAAGAATTATATGTGAGATCTCTGCCATGCGTAGACTTCAACAACATCCAAATATATTGAAGATCCATGAAGTTATGGCTACCAAAACGAAGATATTCCTCGTAATGGAACTTGCTTTAGGTGGTGAATTGTTTTCCAAAGTTGTTCAACGCGGAAAGCTTAATGAATCCAAGGGTAGACGTTGCTTCCAGCAGCTTGTTTCTGCTTTGCATTTCTGTCACCAGAACGGTGTTGCTCATCGTGATGTGAAGCCTCAGAATCTGCTTCTTGATGCTAATGGTAATCTCAAAGTATCGGATTTCGGTCTCTCAGCTCTAGCTGAGGCTCATAATGATGGTAATGGTGGTACTGTTCTTCAAACGGCTTGTGGGACGCCGGCTTTTACAGCGCCGGAGGTCATGGCAAGACGGGGATATGACGGGGCTAAAGCGGATGCTTGGTCTTGTGGGGTGATATTGTTCTTTCTTTTATCAGCTCAATTGCCTTTTGATGATACTAATCTTGCAGCTATGTATAAAAAGATTCATAGAAGAGAATATCAAATACCTTCAGCTATATCTAGATCAGCTAAATCGATTATATCGCAGCTGCTTGACCCCAATCCTAGTTCGAGATTGAGTATAGAACAACTAATGAAACATTCTTGGTTCTTGAAGAACTATGAATTACCATCTCGAAATAGCATGTTAGAGTTGGAACGAAGTAGAAGTTGTAAATTTGATACTTCTTGTGTTACTGCATTTGATATAATATCTTTATCTTCTGGGTTGGATCTGTCGGGACTTTTTGAGGCTACGAATAGAAAAGAGAAGAGATTTACATCGATGGAGAAAGTGGAGAGGATTATGGAGAGAGTGAGGGAGGTGGGTGAAAGATTGGGATATAGGATAGAAGAAGGGAAGAGTGGGGCAATTGGATTGGGGAAGGGAAGGGTGGAGGTAATGTTTGATGTGCTGGAAATAGCAGAGAAACTGTTGATAGTGGAAGTGAAGGTGGTCGAGGGTGGTGGAGTGGAGTTTGAGGAGATTCAGTGGGTGGAGCTGAAAGATGGTCTACAAGATGTTGTGCTTAAATGGCATAATGATGCGATGTGAAAGAGAAAGGATCTGTCAACAGGTGATGTTGGCGGTGGCTGTGGCGGTGGTTGGCGGGTGGGGGGGTGTTCTCTTCTGATGGAAAATGGATGAAAAGCACCGGTTGATCTCCGATCTATGTGCAAGGGAGGAGAATCCTCTAGTTTAAATCTAGAGTTCAATTTATTGCTTAGTTTGTGTTAGGTTGGATCATATGATCTCTGTTGTTTTATCTTTGTAAATGTAGTCTGAATTTCAACTGGATTGAGATGTTTGATTTGGTTTGCATAAACCATAACTCTCTGTACAGATGACTGCTAAAGTTGTTTCTGTAAACAGTACAAACCTGTGTTTGGCATCCATTATTAGCGTCATGCTGTTAATTACCATCCAAAATTGAGATCTTCCTGTTGATAGACGATTCATTTGTTGGTTATTTGCAGAAAGCAGATCTCCTGCATAGATGAATTCTATGCGGGGCAAAATAGTAGAAACGCAAAAATAACAATATCAAATCCATTTCGCTGTTTTTATCCACTCAACGATCTCTTCTGCTTATTTGTCTAGATGAATTTTGCAGTGTTAATGTCTGTCATACGAACATGCTTGAAGAGCTACATCATGTCTGATGATCGAAGCAGTTTGCATGTTTCTCTTGTGCTGCTCTCCAGTACCAAAGTTTGGTATCAGAATTTCATCAAGGACCTGCATATGACAGAATTTGCAGGCTAACATGCGTTTTCCATTGCATCAACATAACCGAGAGCTTCTTTGAGACTTATATGCAGGCAAAAGCATACCTGGCTCGACATTAAAGCCAATCATCTCCTAACATTGGACACAATCGCTAACCAGTCTTCTTTTTGCATCTTCAATAGATACTTTTTTGTTTCCCGATATCATTTACTCTGATCATCACTTTGAAATTCAGGACAGAAAGTTTGTAATATTCCAAGTGGCATTTCAAAATCTTTTACAGATTTCATAACATGCCCACCTTACTTCATTCATGCAGCTACATTCTACCCCGGCAGAGTAAGAACTCATATTGCCTACTGCGACACTAACTCCTGAACCAGGGCAATGACTTCCCGAGTATCCCAGCTTCTATTTAGATTCCGATCAAAGCTTTATTGTGCATGCCGCCATCAATCCCAGATCACTTTTTTATTGCTAAAACATGTACGAGTATACCAGAAGTACAATTAGTGAACCAAATCCGTTCAAAACTCAATTGTATCACACAAATCGTCAGGGTACCTCCAGTGCTTCCGTTTGCGTGATCATAATATTGTTATGAACGGCATTAAATTAACATACAACCCTTCAAAAGTCTCTCCAACCACATACTCTCTCCAAACAATTCTCCTCCTATTATTACTAAATACATAATCGTCAACCAAAACATGCTCCTTTCATTATTACTAAATACATAACCGTCAACCAAAACATGCAAAAGGATAGAATACAACCACCATATCTTTCCCATTTTGTCGAACAGTTGGCATGCACTTTTGTCCATCACTTCATGCGATTGTCCATCTGGGTTTTGCTTGAAAACCTGTTTAGGAAGCCATTTTTATGAATATTATCTCTTGAATCTTGGCGACCACCATGTTTATAAGTCGGTAGCTTGCTTATTTTAAGTTGATAACTTCAATGGACTCTATTTAGGGCTCCCAGTTTTACATTTTTTCAATTAAAGTTCTCAACTCTGCATTTTGTTTTTTCACAAAATCTTTTTACTTTTATTTTATTTTAAATAATTGGTAAAATAACCAACACAATGTAATAGGATTATAAAATATCTAAAAATAAAAATATATTATCATTTAAACGAACATAAAAGTATAATTGAAAATTTAAATCATTGAAATTTAAAGTAGTAATATAATAAAATAATTTGAAAATAACAAAATATAAATATAAAGTATCTAATTGTTGATGGCTAAACATATTCACACACTATGTTTTTATATAAATACATAGTACACCGAGTCCTCGATTGTGACAAAAAGTTAAAAATAAGGAACTTTGTAGAATAAAAGTATAAAATTCAGCGACTTTTAAAAGCAAAATAGCAGAAGTCGAAAAAATTCAATAACTCTTCAGAATAGAATAAAACTAAAAACATCCAATGAAAAAAGAATTGTAAAGTTGATCCAGCTGCGGATATGTTTTTCCAACTTATAATAATGGCTGATTTGTTGCATTCACCATCTTTAAAAGAACCCTAAACCCGTTTACATTATGGGAGAAGGGTTTATAAAATAACAGAATGATTGTTAGGGTAAAGCAAAACAATAGAAGATCAAGTAGCTGTTTGATAATTTTATATTGTTTTAAATCAGATTATGGTTTTGATCAAGACAAAAAAAAAAAAAGGTTCAATGAAGGACAAGTAGACCTACTTAGGACGGCAAAGGTAGACCATACCGATAGCAACAAATGATCATCTACCGGCGCGGGCTGGAGAGGAGCGTGAACCAGCTTAATAGATACAAGAGAAGAAACTTGATCCTTGAACCTGGGTCATGATTACCATATTTTAATCAAAACATGCTACAACGTTATTCATTCATTTGCGGTATTTCTTGAACCACATCCCGATATTAAGGAAGCTTTCATAATCGGATTGAGGACTGCAGAAAAGAAACATATACGCATTAGGCTTCTCAAGGAATGAGACAACTTTGAGGTTGGTCGTCGAAAGAGAACTTTGTATAGATTCTTGTTTCATCATGTCATGCTCAGTTAATAATCTTCCTGATATATTTTGTGGATTTGGTTTATAAGTATTCTCATATATAGACAAAGTCTGCTGAGAATTCGTTTCCCAATAATGCAACTCTCATAGTTACCTTTCAAGTCCATGAACGTCATTGGGAAATACGAGGATTTTGACATCTACTCCTCTCTCCTTCAGCGCCCTTGCATACTACATGTTAAAAAATAAAAAATATTAGTACACGTATTGCAGCCAGGAAAACCTTCAGTTCCTTCGTCATCATCAGTGCTGAAGTAATTCATAATGATCTATCAACGGTTTTGGGTTATGAAGTTACAACTGGGGGTCATTTTTATAAGGGTTAACCGTCTTACTTGCAAGCCATTAGACATAGGAACGCGAAGATCCTGAGCTCCAACGAGAAAAATTGTTGGCGTCTTCACCTGCGAGAAAAGAAAAACCAGGGTTTTATGGTTCAGCAGAATATCTTTTGAAAGTATAACCAGTCAGTGCCATATCAGTCTTTTTTACAGCTATTGCATAGTAATTGGATTTCAAGCTACATGTAGTCTTAACGCGATTCAAGCATGGCCCATTATCTTGACAGCCAAAGAAATTATTTTTCATGCGTTAAGAACTGTTGGACTCTGCATTTTCATCCTCTTTGGTTTTCCATGCATATACACATTTTGCACTAAATAATAAAACGGAAGCACCGCTTTTCTAGCTTTGTCAAGCATGAATGCTTGGAATAATTGTCCATTAGAACAAGTGCGCTGAGAAGAACAATATGCTCGCGCATCTTTAGGAATCCACTCAAAAGATCGTAAGCTGTTCACTATATTGGAATGACCGAGCCTGCAGAATTCATTTATGCAGCTTTACTTGTTGGATAGGCTTTTCTTCTCTTAATGCTTTTATCAAATACCTCCTCAATTAATATGAGACTAAGGTCTAAGCACATTTGAGTTGTTGCTTTTATAGAAGTCCCCAGATTCAGATGCATAACATAACATTATAATACAAAACTATTATGAAGAAAGTACCTTAGAGATGTGAGATATAGGGGACTTGCTGTGAAAGAGAGCCAGGTCATCTACAGATGGGGCATCAGTAAATTTATTTTTCCCCTCAACCCCATAAGTTTCCACATAGCACCAATCAGGGATATCTGATGTAACAACCATTGATGCGATGTTACAAAGAGGATTTCTAGCAGCTGCCGCAACAAATTTATCAGGTGCCTGCAAAAAATTGTGCAGAAATATTGTCAAAGTCAGAAGGCATCCGTGTAATACTACGAGGCTTATCAGTATGATGAAGAAAAGACTCTCAAGAAAAGAAAAAGGAATTATTAATATAGAAACTGCAGGACCTGGCCAATTAAGTGTGTTGTGAGAAAGCCACCATGGGAACCACCAATCACCGAAATACTAGAGGGGCTAACAAGACCGGTGTCAATAACATGATCTATAGCGGTAAGCACATCATTGACATCCTGTGGAAATGAAGCAAAAGATTACAATCCGTGTTAAAACCTAAATTGCAAACTCTGTATGATCTAAACATAGTAAAGCTTTTTACAGCTAAAAATTAAAACACTAACAAAAACAGGTTTGAAAGAAGAGTAGCAAAAATACTGCTTTTAAAACATAATACTGCTTAATACATGACTAGTTAAAGAAAAGGACAAATAATGAGAAAAAAAAGAAGAGACCTGTGATCCAATTTTTCCAGGAAGAGATTGCAATGCTTCCTCTCCAAATCCTAATGAACCTCTGGCATCGAAGACAATGTTAGAGAAATCTTTAAAGGAACACCTTAGGTGTTGCAATATTCTCATCACATAAATGACAGAATGGTATTTGAACGTGGACGGGCCTTGTCATCTACTTTTCCTCTTTTTTTTTCTTTTTTCCCATGTTATGGAGGTTGGGGAGTGTATAGATAGATATCCATTTCAATATCCCAATTGCAGCTCAGATGTTTTGATTAAACGTAAAACAAGATGTTCAAACTTTTTTCTAACCTGTAATTTACAATCAACAAGCTATAACCTAGTGAAGAGAGAAATGCCAGAGACTTCGAGAAGCTTGATAGTGACACAGTATGAGGGCCTCCATGAAGCACTACTATTAGTGGATCACAAACAACATTCTTCTGAGAATTAGAAGATACGAGTATAGCTTCAAAAGGTTTGCTGGCACCTGAGAAGAGAATGAACATATGCCCAAACCAATTCATCAACACAAAGATTATCTGCAATACCAATAGAATGTAAAATTAACAATTCACTTTTTTTTTTTATAATCCCATTCATCAAACTTTACACTAGAAAATTACAATTGCATGGAGATTGCTAGCATCATATAATATCACAGTGATTGATAAGAAAATATCACAATCAAATGCAGTTGCTCATCAAAGTTGCTTTTCTACGAAAAGTCCGGTGAAGTCCCATTCTACATGCCAGTGGAACAACAATCGTCAAACAAAACTTATCATTCTTTCTTCTTCAGGGATTTTATAGAAACAATTCTTGTTCATTCTCAAGATCTGCACCCAGGCACGCTCATGGTGACACATATTGTCACCTGAATTATGCAATAGGAATTTTATTGCAATTAGGATGTATCAGCAATGCAATATAGTTCTCATTTTAGATGCAAAACTCATATTATATACAAGACCTTTTGTCAGGCTACCAGAAGCATCTTTGACTGGAATGTTCAGTATACCGAATTGATGAGATGACAGCAATGATCTAACCTGTATCCAGAAGAGGAAACACTAAGCGTCAGAAAGATCTCGTCCATATGATAAGCAATATGAAAGCAAATAATTCATACCTTTTCAGAGCATTTGAATACAGGGGTTGATACATCTGACCAACTCCATACATAATTTTTAGTTGTTTTGTCAACAAGCTGACCATACCTGATTCCGGGCACATCTATAGGACTGCTAGACACTGAAGAAATAAGATATTATGTTTCATTTATCAGTTTAACAGAAAATAAACTGATAACGATAAGCATATGGCTTTACCAGCAATTATGTTGTCCAGATCCAGAGCTAGAAGATCCCAAGAAAATATCGAGTCGGCAGGGCTAATGCGATTTACATCTCCACTGTAAATCGATAATTACATCAAAAATGATGATATCATGAGTAAAAAGTATCACAAATCAGGAAAAGGATATACCACTCTAAATTACCTCAAGACGTTGATAGAAAGTAAAACTTGACAGCTGCCCCACACTGAAGTTAAAATCATAGTGCAACCATCAGAAAGCCATGGATTAGCAAGAAACCCTGAACAATAAAGCCCAGGGAAACAACCATCCTCTGCGCACTGCACAACAGAAATCTGCAAGGACATAAGACACTCTTAGCAGATGAGTTTTCTATCAATGAACAAATACTTCATTGCATGAATGTATGTTTTCTTTGTATCCCAAAAAGTGGGAAGTTGTCCTACCTAGTTAGATGGTCAGAGTTAGGGAGAAGGGAGGGGCATTGAAAAATGTTTATTCATTTTATTTGAGAAATCTAGGCGATATTCCAAAAAATTCCATGCATCCAATACCAGGGAAAAACTAAAAGTCTTGTTTAGCTTGTTCGCAATAAGAGCAAAAGAAGGATTAATGATATCAGTTGTGCCTTGCCACTCCAAAAATGGAGAAGGTATGCATCCCAATTGATGAACAAGTACATCATTGTTGAAACAAATACAAGCAATTTTTTTTTCTTTTAAAATACATAAAAATATTGAGGATCAAACAAGTATGGTCCAGCCCTTTCCTAGACAAATGGACAAAGGTAAAACAGAAATCAAATTATTTTCAGATTTTGCTTTTTTTCCTTTCTTCGTTTACTTTGTCTAATATAAGAACATAAAAGTGCCAAACCTTAACAATACAAATGCTTAATCAAATACTCAGTAGGAAACAAGCATAAGAAACAAAGCAATCACACATGCAAGAAGTAATTTTCTACCAACCAACATAATTTACAAATTTGGGCTAGAAGATAAGGAATGAAGCACTTGCCACATCTACAATTTTTGCAGTGGAGCCAAACTCTCCATTAACTGACCAATCAATTTTGTGAAGGGAATTTGTCGCTGAATGTGCCCCAGAATCTACAGAACTTTTTGCAGACAGAAACACAAGGAACCTTCCATCTGGACTGGATATGAAATTCACGGGCACGGCATTACTAACGTATGAAAAAAAAGTTTATGAAGTTTCTAGCACTTTTGAATTGATTACGTGGTGTTGTATGGTTAAGAAGGGCAACATGAAACAATCACAATTAGTTGAGAGATGCTAAAGATCCACCGTATTTCAATTCAAAGTGAAAATAGGAGCTCGCGAAGAGATTTCTATGCTAGGACTGCAAGTGCAGTTTTTTCTAGAGTAGAAAATAGTTGTAGCTACAGATATTTGTCAAATTTCTTTAACAGTTGCATCCACGAGAGAAAAAGACAAGGTCTGTATAATATGGCGAAGACCCCAAAGGAAAACTAAGCATCTAAAATGCCTTACCTGAACAATGGAAAGAAAGCACTACTCATGCTTTGAGTTATGTTCAGAACTGGAAAGTCTTCAATCTGATCGTCACTGGAAGATTACAGGCATTCAAAAGATTATATATACGCATCAGTTAGAACACTAAACCTCCAATCAAGGCACTTAGAAGGGAGGGGCAAAATAAAAATAACAATGTAATAATAATAATAATACAAACTCCACAAAAAGCAAAAGTAACTCACTTGAGGTCAAATTCATCTGAATCTAATTTATAAACAGGTGCACGAACTGCATATAATGCACAAGGCCTATTGTAGCAGTATTTTATACCGAGCTTTCTTTTATCTGCTGACCAACCCACAAAAACTAAGTACTGATATAAGCCTTTGGTTGATGGAGCCCACACAACTTGCCCAATGCTCAATGATTTGGCAACTCTAACAGGTCGCACCTCTCCACTATAGAAACACCAAGGCTCGATTTAAGGATTGACATCCAAAGAAAGTCATGTTTCGCCTTTTTATAGAACTAGAGACATTAAGATTAGAAGTAGAAAACCTGCTAGCGCTAATGACATACAAAGCAGGCTGCCTTTTTCCTGCGTAGGTCTCTCCCCAATCTTCCTCCCATTCACCTTGCCCTTTCCAGCTATTAGAGTCCTTATTTTTGGATGCATTACTTTTTTGGTAGCCCAGACTGCTGAACATAGGATTAGTAGAAGGTGGTTCCTCAGCAACATAAGCAATAAGAGTTTCATCCGAGTTCCAAGATATTCCTTCAAACCTATCAATCAGAGGAACAATCAACATTTCCAAGGATCTATTTCAAAATTATGTGGAAGTATCAACTGAGAATTACAGTTACGATATTTGCTGCTCTTAGTAGTTTAACGTACCACTACAACCTCTGCTGCTCTTAGCAATTCAGTTTCAGCAGTTGTAGCGATTGCAATTGAATCACTTGTACAGTTAATAGAAATGAAGATACAAAAGAAAAAGTACCAGTCCAGTAATGCTGAATAGATAATTCACTATAAGTAAACTAGATTCGCACAAAATACTGACCATCCATCAATGTAAACCGAACCATGAACAGATTGGGGGATATGGAATTCTTTTTCCACTTGACTCTGGCTCCAGATTTCAATACAAGTGGGAGATTCATTTTCAGAATTCCTAATTACAAGAAGCTTGGAACGTGAAGGCGATGGAACCATAGCTGACACACCTGCCATTTCAATGGAAAATGGCGCCCACTGAAATTTTACACAACTGCTGCCTTCTGTAGAAATGCTAGCAGATAGAATGCTTTTCCTCCTTTTGTTAGCCAAAAGATTTGCCTGGCTAATTGAAAACATTGCCTGGGAACCAATTCCTGAAAGAAAAATGTGGTTTTCAAGCAAATTAACGAGAAAAACAATGAAAAAGACAACAGAATATATAGATAGAGAATCAAAGGCGATACCTTTATTAGACTTGAAAGTCCATGCTTTATCAATGTTGGAGATACTAGTGAACTCCTGAAGCAACCGGGACTGAGAAATATACTCTTCCTCAGCGTCTTCGTCCAACCCTAGCGGCAATTCCTTTACGGAGGTAGCCTTTGCAGCATCCATAGCTGCTGTAATAATAAAACGTCTTTTACTACATACATCAAAGGTCAATAAATAAATAAATAAATAAAATCCATAAAGCCGAAAATAAACCAACAATGTATCAGGATGGTTGCATTTCCAAATTCTCCAATCACAAATAAGAGCCATCAAATCTTTTTAATAATAAAATAGACTTCAGAAACCAGTATCTAGTAGCTACAAAACAAGAACCACACCATTCTGACCAATAGCTGTCAATGAAACTAAACCTAACTTTATAATTTTTTCTAAACAAAAATTTTCAGGCCATTCATATAAATTAGATTCATCGAAAGCATAAACTTTTGATAAGCTGCAAATGCAGAAACTCATACTCGAAATGTCAAATATGGAGCATGGAAAGCTAATGAATGGAGTTTACTTCGGCATCTTCAGAATTATATGACAAAAACAATATGAATCAACAATTAAAATCAAACAAAATTTTCTAGCAATTAAAAAAAAAAAACTAGGAAGTAGCAATAGAAGAGGAAGGAAGAGAGCACTTACGAGGAACAAGGAAATAGAGCGGAAGGGGATGATAAAGTGAAACGAGAATTGGCTAAGAAAGGCCAATAACAGGTTCTTAGGCTAGAATAATGGGGTAGTATCACCATCCCCAGTCTTGCCATTTGGATTGGAGATTCCTGAAAATGTTATGTACAGTCAACCACTCTTTAACATTCCTCATCTGTTTATTTACGAAGAATCATTTATTTATTTATCCTTATTTTATATACGTATATCAGTATGTTATTTTAGTTGTACTAGAATTTAATAATAGATCTTACACATTAGTATAATTTATTTGACCCATTATTTATAATAATTTCATATTTTAGTTTTTAAAATTTTTTTATCATTATAACATTTTTTACAATTTTGAATTAAAATTTATTATTTAAGTAAGATATAATTACAAAAAATATTATTTAATATCTTTATTTTTACTTATAATGTATTTTTCTTTAAGAATATTTTTTGTAATTTTAATAAATATTTTATATTTTTTAAAAAATCATAAATAATATTTTTATTTATATAATTTTATTATCAAAATTAGTTGTTATTAATTAAAAATATTACTAAGATAATTTAAATAAAATAAAATTAATTCTTATAAATTATTTATTACAAATTTATATTTTTGAAACTTTAGAAATTTAGATAATTAGATTATAAATAATCATAAGATTTTAATTAAAAAACCTAAATCATATATTAATAATGTATAATATTGTATAGTTTTAATAAATACCTTATATTTTTAAAAATAATTATAAGTAATATTTTACTTTATATAATTTTATCATAAAATTGATCATTATAAATTAAAACTATTACTATTTTACTATTAAATATAATAGAATTAGTTTTAGTAAATTTAGATTATTTAATAAACTTTTATTTTCTTAAAATTAATCATTTCTAATAAATATAATATACTTTTATTAGTTAAAAATATTAGTTGAAAAATCAAGAGATGTATGTTTAATGAATCTACTTTATGTAGCTTTTATAGTATAAATTTAAAAAGTTAAATCTAAAGTTAATAATATGAGATATTGTATAACTTTCATAAATATTTCATATTTTTAAAAAAAATCATAAATAATATTTTTATTTATATAATTTTATTATTTAAATTAGTTGTTATAAATTAAAAATATTACTATTAGATAATGAAAATAAAATAAAATTAGTTTTTATAAATTATTTCTTACAAATTTAATATAATTAGTATTTTCTAAACTTTAATAATTTAGATAATCAAATTATATAAATCCTAAACAATTATAAGATTTCAATTAAGAAGTTAAATAATTTGTTAATAATGTGTCTTTTTTTATAACTTTAATAAATACCTCATATTTTTAAGAATAATCACAAGTATTATTTTTATTCATATAATATTATTATATAATTCAATTGTTATAAATTAAAACAATTACTATTAAATTATTAAAGTAAAATAAACTTAATTTTAGTAAATTTAGATTATTTAATAAACTTTTATTTCTTGAAACTAATTATTTGTAATAAAATAATTAGTTTTAATAAATTTTAGTTTTACTAAATTTAAAGAAATGATAAAATTATCATTTCATTTATTTCTTCTCCCTCTTATAATATTAATTATAAATTCGAAAAAGTTGTGTATAATCGATATACTTCATTTGAATTTTATAGTATGAGTTTGAAAATGTTAATATATATTTTAATAATATGGGATATTCGATAACTTTAATAAATATCTCATAAAATATAAATCAATTATTAATTAACAAATATAAATCAAATTAATAGTACTTATTTT
>CANYBF013167128.1:0-10784 GCA_948192965.1 Dalechampia spathulata | reverse complement strand
AAGTTGGGCTATGATATTTTATATTTTTATCATTATCAGTTAGTTAAAAATTATACTTTCACATAGAATTCAAAAATAAAGAAATAAGTATAGTCATTCATAATATAAAATAAAATATACTTGAATATATATGTAACATAGATATTTTATTTTAATTTAAATATATAATTATTTTTCATTTATAAATTTAACGAAACTAAAAGATAAGTTATTTTTTTTAATCACTCTCTTATCACCATTAAAATATTTTGTTTTATCCTTCTTACTTAATAATGATACAATTAAAGAATATATAATAAATATATTTAATATATCATTAATCATATTTTAATTTTCATAAAAGAGATAAATATATTCTAGAATCAACTAATAATATTAATTTAATTTAATATAATTATAACAAAATTAAGTATTTTATTTGAAATCAAATTCATATAATATATATTTATATAAATTAAGTAAATATTAGTATTTATGTTAAAACTGTTGGATAAAAATTAGTTTTACAAATTAAAACTATTACTATTTAGTTTTTCATATTTATTTTATTTTATATAAAATTAGATAAAAAATTATTATTTACATATTTAAACTACTACTATTAATTCATTGTATTTATTCTATTTTATATATACTTAAATAAAAATAACTTTTATAAATTAAAATAATTATTATTTAACTTTTTATAATTATTTTATTTTATACAAAATTACATAAAAATTAACTTTTATAAATAAAAATTATTTTTGTCAATTTTATATTTATTTTATTGTACATAAAATTAAATAAAGACTAATTTATATAAATTAAAAATTATTTTTATATTATATAAAATTGGATAAAAATTAATATTTATAAATTAAACTACTAATTTTTAATATTTATTTTATTTTATATAAAATTAAATAAAAATTAGTTTTCATAAATTAGATTGATAAATTAAAATTATTATATAAGTTTTTATAAATTAAAACTACTATTATTTAACTTTATATTTATTTTAGTTAAGTAAAAATTAGTATTTATAATCAATCTTGAATAGAATTTTTAAATTGAAATAATAATTAATGCTATTATAACTACTAAACTTATGTAACTTATATTACATGTGAGTATTAATTATTTGATTGTTGATTTATCTCATTTCCTATAACTATTTTTTAATATTTATAATTCAAATAAAATATTATTATTATATATAATTTAAAATTATATTGCAATATATCAATTTAATCTTAATAAAATTCTACTAAAACACTTAATTTTATTTTTATTATTATACATATTATTTTAAATTATATTATAAAATATAATTTTAACTATCATAAAATTATATTATTATACATATCATTTTTATAATAAGATTTTTATTTTTATAAAATTTTATTATTACACATATTACTTAAAATTCTATTTCAAAATCAATAAATCATAGAATTTTAATTAAAATAATTATATATTCAAATTTAATTAATTAATAATCCTAAAATTTCAATTGAAATATTTATGTTGTCGATTCGTTATTATTTATTTATGTTAATTTAAAAATTTTAAACTTATTTTAAAATAAATTATAAAATGGAATGATTTTAATATTGTTGTTTTAATGAAAAGTTGTTATACCCGTATTTGAAACCCTAGTAGTTGTATGATAGTATACGGATAGAGGTCTGTATGCGTATGAGTTTTGCTGTATGTTGATGACGTGTATGTATGTATGCTGGTATATGTGAATGTATGACTTTGATTGTGTTGATGCATGCAATGCTGTCGCCTTATTGGGAAGCGTGACTTCTCGGTTGGATGAAAGATAGTGAATTTGATGTGTTTAGGGTGGTTTTGGAGTGTTTTTAACAGGTTTTGGGTGAGTTAGGGGCTTTGAATTAGGCATGTCCTGATTTTAGGCATGCGGTATGGGCGTACCAAGCTCGTGGGAACAGGGAATTAGAGGTCCTGGAGTCAGTACGGGCATACCAAGAGGTTGTACGGCCGTACCGTTGCTTGCAGGAAAATTGTGCATCAGGAACTTTAGGGTCATACAGGCATACCAATTTAGTTTGGTACAGGCGTACGGGTATTTGGTACGGCCGTACGCGACTTAAAACACCATTTTTAAGAAGATAAACTTATACTTTTCTTTGACTTTCCTCTCATTTCTTTCTCCTAAACCCTTTCTAACGTCCCTAAACCCCTAGAGCTCGTCTTTCTTCAAGGTATTAAGCGTATCGGAGTTGATTTTGCAAGGCTAGAAGCTTAGAGGAGTGAGTAGCCACTAGAAGCTTCCCTTTTACGAGGTTAGTGTCGGTTAGTGCTAGTTTATATTGGTTTGTTCTTCGCTTCTTTTAGTTGGTTTAAGCCAAGTAAGGCTTAGGAAATGATGTTTGGGGATTGAATTCCCGTATTTGTCTATTGCTTTGAGATGTGAGCCCTTTATTTATTTGGTTACATGATTTCTGCTTGAGATTGTATACGCTACTCTCGCATATTAACATATTCATAACATATGGGGTCATGAAGGCTTGAGCAGGGTGAGAGAAAATGAGGAAAGGCATGCTGGATCATATATTACAGGATTCCATAATGGAATCGTATATTATATTTCCTCCTACGGGAGTTGAGTCTCGAGACATAGGCAAAACAAAGGGGCCTACGGGCCAGGATTTCAGTTGCCCTCCTGTAGGAGTTGAGTACCGGTACATAGGGATCCAACATGGGAAAAGATTATGCACAATAAGTGATAAGGAAAAAGGGAAAGAGAGTACAAAACAGAAAGAGAGAGAAGGGGGCAAACATAGCATTGTACTGTATTGCCTATTGTTCGACATGCTTGTTTCTATTATATATATGTGTATGATAGCTAGCACCACTGAGTTTTAGACTCAGCGTTTATCAATTGATGAACGCAGGTTCCGAGCCTACTGTTGAAGGCCTAGAGCAGTGATTGGCAGTGTCAACAGAGGGGTGGATTCATCAGCAAATCCCAACCTCGAGGTGGTCTGAGGCAGCCAAGCACGCTTTCTTTTTATTAGCCTTGTATTGTAGCTTGTATATAGAGCAGAGAGGTAGTAGTGTATTTATGGTTTGGTGGTGACTTGTACAGTTATTGTAACCAGAACCTTTGTATATTAATAAATATACTTTTGTGATTGACATGTTCATTTAATTGAATGTATGTTGTTATTCAGGATTATGTTCGGTTCTATTTGATGATGTCACCGCCATACTATCGGTTGTCCCCATACGACATCTTTTTATACATGTACAAGTATCCCTTGTAGCGTATACAACGATTTTTCGTACGGGAGGTCGTTGTGTATGCTACGGGAGCATGTTACTCCAGGTATGGGCTGGGTGTGACAAAAACTAAATTTTTATCAACTAAAATTTATAAAAGACTCACATATTAATAAATACTACATTTTTTCCTAATCAAAAGTAAGTATGTTTTACTAATATACTTCATTTAATTTTTATAATGTGAGTTTGAAAATGTTAAATCAAACATTAATAATATGAGATATTTTTATAACTATTAGATAATAAAAATAATTAATTTTTATATTTTATTTTAAAAATTATTAGATAAAATTAATTGTTATAAAAATTAGATAATGAAAATTAATTTTAACAAATCAAACTATTCAATAATAAAAATAATTAGTATTTATATTTAATTTTGAATATAATTTTTTAATAATTATATATTCAAATTTAATTGATTAATAGTCCTACAATTCCAATCAAAATATTTTATGTGGTTAATTTTTTATTATTTATTTATATTAATTTAAAAGCTTTAAAGGTAGTTCAAAATAAATTGTAAAATGTAATAATTTTAATATAGTTATTTTTTAATGAAAAAATAAATTTTTATTAACTAAACTTAATAAAAGACCACATATTACTAATTACTATACTTTCTTTTAATCAAAATTTTAAGAAAAATTGTATTTCATCGATCTATTTCATTTGATTTTTTAATGTGAGTTTGAAAAATTAAATAAAACATTAACAAGTGAGACATTTCTACTACTATTAAATAATAAAATATTTAATATTTATTTTTGATTTTGAATATAATTCTTATATAAAAATTTATCTTTATAAAAGTTAGATAATAAAGTTTAATTTGAGCAAATCAACCTATTAAATAATAAAAATAATGAGTATTTATATTTAATTTTGAATAACATTCTTAAATAATCGTATATTCAAATTTAATTGATTAATGATAATAAAATTTCACTCAAAATATTTTATTTATTTATATTAATTTAAAAAATTTTAATGAACTTAAAAATGAATTGTAAAATACAATAATTTTAATATTGTTATTTTCTTATGAAAGAAAATTTATCTACTAAAAATTAATAAATTTTTATATATTAAAATTAATAAAAAATTTGTATAAATTAAGCTATTACCATTTAGTTTTATATTTATTACTATTTTATTTAAAATTAAATAAAAATTTAAATTTATAAATTAAAACTATTATTATTTAATTTTTTATATTTACTTCTAGGTAGGTAAAAATATTTATATTTGATTTTAAATATTAATTCTTTTAAATAAAAAGTACTTTTTATATATAATTAGATAAAAAATTAATTTATATAAAAATTGAAGGGAGACTAGAATTACATTTTTACTTATCTCCCACTTCTCTCTTTTAATATATTATGATATGGAAAGAAAGAGGATGATAATCCAAATTATGAAGCTATCCTTCAATCAAAAAGAAATTCACTTTCATATAAAACTAATTTTTGTTTAAAAGAAACCTATTTAAATTCAAATATAAATATTAATTTTTATCTAAAATAAACATTAAATAATAAATAATAATTCTATTTTCACATAAATATTATTTTTTAAATAAAAAAATTATATTTAAATATAAATATTGATCTTTACTAAAAGAATCATATTTTTAATATAAATACTAATATTTACGTAAATTGTATAAATATATATTATAAAAATTTGATTTCAATTAAAATACTAAGTTTTGTTATATCATAATTGTGATTTTAGAAAATACTTATTTTTTATTGAAAATAAAATATGATGAATAAGAAATCTTATATTCTTTAATTTTATCTTCATGAAGAGAGAAAAAGTAATTAAAATATTTTAATTGTGATAAAAGAGTAATTTAAAAATAAGATATATTTTATTTTATATTAAATACATGAATGAAAAATAATTATATATTTAAATTAAAATATAATTTTTATATTATAAAATATGTTTAATGGTATTTCATTATATACATCACTGAAATTTATTGTATTGATCATGATTTATTAACAAAAATTATAATATTATCATGTTTGTAATTTATATAAATGGATGTACACAATTTATATGATAAATTGAAAAAATTTAATAACCATAAAATTTCCAATATTCTAAATTGAACATAAGAGATGCTACTTGTATCCTATATTATATATCAAAATCATTGACAATCATATAGTGAGATTTATAATATAATTTTTCAATTAATTATAATGCATTTCACTAAAAATTATTTGTAGGATTTTATTTATATCTCAAGATTTTACAATCAGGGGATCCTCATATAAGCATGTATTAGTTTAACACTATATGGATATATGTAAGTTAGTTAATTTATATATTTATGTGTAGAGTTTATTTATTCTAAATTATCATATAAATATTTTAATATATATTTTATTATTTTATCTTATAAAATACGAGTTGTTAAAATATACAGCAGAAAATTTAACATATCATCAATACTTTTGTTTTCTACAATTTGATATTTTAGATATTATTCTTCAAAATGACATCAGCTAAAAATCAACAATATAATTTAACAAGTTTTTTTTAGAAAAGTAAATTATTACGACACCAACAAACGTAAAAATTCTGGATAAGCTTTCCAAAATTGGAGGCTGGCACAAGAGCAGCAGCCTCTAGCAAGGAATGAGCCTCCTGATTGGCTTGCCTTTTCCCCATTAAAAAGAAAATACTATAATTTATCTAGTTTTTTTTTCCCTTTTTTCAGTTCAATTAGAAAAACTCGATCTCAGTCGACAGCTCTGCGCAGATTCATCCAAGTTCAGAAGTTCCAAATTACCCACTGCTGATTCCTGCCATGTCATATATGCTGATGCCACACGGATTCACTTTACATGTTTTCTCAGGGATTACATGTATGAGTGTAATCGGTTTTATAAGCTGAATTTTTTATTAGTTAATTTAGTTTATTTTCATCGGACATATGTTAAAAGAGGATGTATTTATCAATCTATAAAAATATGAAGTTCCATTCTCAATCCCTACATCAAACAAGTTATAATTTTTTGGTAAAAATCTTTTCGAAATGAAGGGCGAATAGACATTCCCCCGTAAAGTCCAACAGGTAATGAAAAATTATAACAAAGCGGAGAATGAAATAAAACAGAATTAAAGAGTTGCGAGAATGGTGATTGCCTGTTGGAAAGGGAAGGATTAATGACCAGTTTTTGAAATGAGTGTTGAAAATAGTCAAATTTTTTGGCTATTGGTTATCCCACATTGAAAGTTAGGAAAATGTGGGGAGAGTTTTAGGATTATAAATAGAACTCTTCCCCCTCATTTTCTATATCCCAAAATATGTCATTTATTTGTTTTCTCTTCTTTCTACTCTTGTAATATTTCCTTCTTAATGAAATATTATTGGTAGTGCCTCGAGTACGTAGGCTTAATTGGCCGAACCTCGTTAATTTCTGGTGTTCTTTTATTCTATTTAATTGCTTCATTTTTTGTTATATTTAGTTGGTTATTTTGTTTAAATAACTAAGATTATTCTGTCTAAGAAAAGGTGGTATTTAAGTGGTCCAGTGTGACCCACCATTCTGTTCTAAGAATTTTCTTAGTATAATTTTGGCATTATAATTTTCTAAATATTCTTGAAAATATTGTTATTAATTGTCGCTTCTGAAACAAGTGGTATCAGAGCTCTCGGTTTCAAAGTATGCTCTGTGGTTACAGCTTAATCTGATCTTCTACATCATAAAAGTTTCATTGGGCTGATTGAAATTCTGCATTGGTGGCTATTAAATAGAAGCTGTAGTAGAAATGACATAAGGAAAAATTGTATCCATACCAACTAGATCGACATCTTCCGCCTCTCACATCTTGGTGAGAGCTGGAATGACAAATACGAGAATTGCAGTGAAAATTTTTAACAGAACAGGTCATTTCGGCATGTGGTAAAGTGAACTTTTAGATGCTCTTTTTCAACAAGGTCTAGATATTACCATTGAGAAAGAAAAACCAGAAGGGGTTGATGATAAAGAATGGAAAACCATCAATCGATTGGCATGTGGTACAATTCGATCATGTCTTTCCAGAAAGCAGAAGTACACATTCTGTAAAGAAACTTCTGCAAGTAAATTGTGGAAGGCATTGGAGGAAAAATTCTTGAAAAAGAACAGTCAAAACAAGTTGCATATGAAGAAAAGACTGTTTCGTTTCACCTATGTTCCTGGTACCACGATGAATGACCATATTACCAATTTTAATCAGCTGGTAGCTGATTTGTTGAACTTAGATGTGACTTTTGAAGATGAAGATTTAGCCCTAATGTTGTTGGGATCGCTTCCTAAAGAGTTTGAGTTTCTTGAAACTACTCTCCTTCATGGGAAGACTGAAGTAACTTTCAGTGAGGTAACTGCTGCTTTATATAGTTATGAGCAACAAAGGAAAGAAAAGATGAAAAGCTTAGGTGGAGTAGCAGTCATAATTCTCATTTATAGTTTCTCCCTCAACATCCATTCAGATGAATGGATATTGGATTTTGGTTGCACCTACCATATGTGTCCTATCAAGGAGTGGTTCTTTGATTTTGAAGAACTTGATGGTGGGGTCGTTTACATGGGAAATGATAATCCGTGTAAAACAGTTGGGATTGGTTCAATCAAATTACAGGATCATGATGGATCTACCAGAATCTTAAAGGATGTTCGGTATGTGCCAAAGTTGAAGAAGAATCTCATTTCTTTGGGAGCCTTAGAATCTAAAGGCCTAGTTGTGATGATGCGATTCTTAAAGCAACTTTGGGAACACTTGTGATGCTGAAAGGTGTGAGGAAGAATAATTTATATTTCTATCAAGGTATAATAGTTGATGGGACTATGGCAGCAGCAACTTTGAGTAGCAAGAAGGATGCAGATGCAATAAAGTTGTGGCATATACGTTTGGGACATGCTGGAGAAAAATCCTTGCAGACTCTTGCCAAGCAAGGATTATTGAAAGGTGCGAGAGCTTGCAAATTAGAGAGCATTGTGTTATGGGAAAATAACAAAGAGTGAAATTTTGGCACAACTATCCATAATACTAAGGGAATTTTGCATTATGTATACTCGGATGTGTGGGGGCCTGCCAAAACGCCATCTCTTGGAGGTCGACATTATTTTATCACTTTTGTTGATGATTTTTCTAGAAGATTTTGGGTGTTTATTATAAAGAAGAAAGATGACGTGCTTGGAGTTTTCCTTAAATGGAAGGCTCAAGTTGAAAACCAGACGGGAAGGAAGATCAAAGTTCTCCAGACAGACAACGATGGAGAATACAGGAGCAATCCATTCCTGGAGGTATGCCAAGAGTTTGGTATAGTTCGACACTTCACAGTTACAAAAACACCACATCAGAATGGGGTGTCAGAGCATATGAATAAGACCCTTATGGAGAAATTTCGTTGTATGTTGTCTAATGCTGGGTTAGGTAAAAAGTTTTGGGCTGAAGCTGTATCATACGCTCAACATCTCGTCAATCATTTACCATCATCTGCAATAGGTGGCAAGACTCCATTAGAGGTTTGGTCTGGAAAACCTGTAACAGATTATGACTCCTTGCGTATTTTTGGTTCTACTGCATATTATCATGTGAGGGAATCAAAGTTAGATCCACGTGCAAAGAAAGCTCTTTTCATGGGCTTTAATATTGGAGTAAAGAGATACCATCTCTGGTGTCTAGAGGTAAAGAAGACCATCATCAGCAGGGATGTTACCTTTGATGAATAAGATATGTTGAATAAGGTAACACAAGGAGACCAATGGTACACAGGAGCATGTGTAGTGTACACAGAAGCAGGTGGAGTTTGAACAGATGGTGGTAAGTCCAGAAAAAGCCATAATTAGTGACTCTCCTGTAACAGTAGAAGAGTCAGATGATGAGGAGGTTTCAACCCAAGAACTTCCACAGCAGTCAGAGCCCATTGCTGTTAGAAGGGCAAAATGAGAAATTCATAAACCTGCTCGTTTTACTGATATGGTAGCATATGCACTACTAGTGGTAGATAATGTTTCGTCTACTTTTCTTGAAGCTGTCCGAAGTTCAGAAAATGATAGATGGAAAGATGCAATAGAAGAAGAGATGAAATCTCTTCAGAAGAATGAGACATGGAAGTTGACTCAACTACCAAAGCGTAAGAAGGCCATTGAGTGTAAATGGGTATTTGCAAAGAAAGAAGGATTTCCTGACAAGAATGATGTTTGCTACAAGGCAAGGTTGGTAGCTAAAGGCTATGCTCAGAAGGAGAGAGTTGATTATAATAAGGTATTTTCTCTAGTTGTTAAACATTCCTTCATCAGAATTTTGCTAGCCTTGGTAGCACAGTTGAATTTGGAGCTAGCTTAACTAGATATGAAGACCGCGTTTTTACACGGTGACTTGAAGGAGGAAATCTATATGACTCAGCCAGACGGATTTAAAGCTGCTGGAAGAGAGAATTGGGTTTGTAAGCTGAATAAATCGTTGTACGGATTGAAGTAATCATCAAGGCAGTGGTACAAATGATTTGATAAGTTCATGATGGGTCAGAAGTACACCAGGAGCAAATATGGTCATTGTGTATATTTGCATCGACTTCAAGATAGGTCCTACATCTATCTACTCTTGTATGTTGATGATATGCTGATAGCATCAAGGAACCAAGTTGAGATTGATAAGTTGAACGCTCAGCTGAGTAGAGAGTCGAGAAGAAGGATCTGGGAGAAGTCAAGAAGATTCTCGGTATAGAGGTAAACAGGGACAGACAAAGATACAAGCTTTGGCTGACACAGAAGCAGTATTTGCAAAAGGTACTATAATGTTTTGGTATGAATGAAAATACAAAACTTGTAGGTACTTCGCTTGCTCCTCATTTGAAACTTAGCAGTCAGTTATCTCCAAAGACGGATGAAGAATGAGAATACATGGTAAAAGTTCCATATGCAAATACAGTTGGAAGTTTGATGTATGCAATGGTGTGTACAAGACCGGATATTTCACAGGCAGTTGGTGTTGTGAGCAGATATATGCATGATCCTGGCAAGGCTCATTGGCAAGCTGTGAAATGGATTGTATAGTATATCCAAGATACTGTAGATATTGGTTTAGTATTTGAGTAGGATGGATCACTTGGTAAATGTGTAGTTAGATATTGTGATTCTAACTATGCAGGTGATTTGGATAAACGACGTTCTACAACTGGCTACTTGTTTACTTATGTTAAAGCGCCAATTAGTTAGAAGTCTACTTTACAGTCAACAGTGGCTTTGTCTACAACAGAGGCAGAGTATATGGTAGTTACAAAGGTTGTGAATGAGTCAATTTGGCTTCATGAATTGCTAAAAGAATTGGGGGTGGGTCAAAAACATCTTCAGGTGTTTTGTGACAGTCAGAGTGCTATACATTTAGCAAAGAACCAAGTCTTTCATGCAAGAATGAAGCATATTGATGTTCGCTATCATCATGTACGGGAAATTCTCAAAGAGGAGGAGATACTT
>CANYBF013166228.1:0-10034 GCA_948192965.1 Dalechampia spathulata | reverse complement strand
AATTATGATGAAATGAAGTTATATGATTTTTAGCATCAGAAAATATTAATGACATAAAAACATGATATTTCAAGCGATTGAATTATCGATATAGTAAAATGGAAATTAAAATGTCTTAATAATATGTATATTTTTTATGAGTAAAGAAATGAAAGAGTAGTAGTATATGGTAAACGATATTGAATCAAGGTTATTTTTATAGAATTAAATGAAAAGGCTAATGTAATTAAAGAAATGAGTAACATGTTTTATGGAGATAAACGTGATAATGTTTTGATTAAATTGAATAATGATTTGTCTATTTATAAAATGAATATATGATGTTCATGTATATATGTTAAGAAAAAGTATTTTCATGATGTTATATTTATGATGAAATGAATACAAGAACTTTTGTTGACACTGACTTTTCACGCTCGTGCAATTTCGGGCTTATGTTGATTCAGATTGGTTCTAGTCCCTGATATTGACCTTGATTAGGCACATAGGCATCTGAGACTTCCCCTGTGTATTTTGGTGCACAGAACACCTTAGAGCTGGTGGGGCCCACCATGGTGCTTGGCGGGACCCGCCACTCTCATTTTCTTATTTTGAGTGTTTTGTACATACAGAACACTCGTCATTATTATCAACGGAAGGCAAACCGCTCGAAATGCAAAATATTGCATTTTTGGCACTTGGCACTATTTACCATAAATAGTGCACTGGTGGGACCCACCACCTTTACTAGCTATCCTGGATGCTTTGTACACACAGAGCATGCCTTATTACTACCTACGCAAGGTAGAGCTTGCAGAATGCAAAATATTGCATTTTAGGCCCTGAACACTATTCATCATGAATAGTACATAGGTGGGGCCCATTACTTTCATCAGCCTATTTTGTGTATTCTATACTTACAGAATACATTTCGTAATTACCTTGTGCAAGGCACATCTCGTGGCATCGCAAATGCCACATTTTGGGGCCTACCAAGCACTAGTAGGGTTCGTTGCCCCTATTAACCTATTCTGTGTATTCTGTACTTACAGAATACATTTTCCAACTGCCTTACACAAGGCATAATGCTTGGCACCGTAAATGCCACTATTTGTGCCTGCTACGCTGCGGGGTCCACTAAAGGTACCAACGGGGCCCGTTGCCCCTGATAGCCTATTCTGTGTATTCTGTGCATACAGAATACATTTCACGCCTACCTGTGCATGGTAGAATATATAGAATGCAAAATATTGCTTTTTGAACCTAGGTCACTATTCATTATGAATAGTACATAGGTGGGGCCCGCTTCCCCCCATTGGCCTATTCTGTACTTACAGAATACACTTCATCGCTGCCTTACGCAAGGCATACCTCTATGGCATTGCAAATGCCACATTCTGGGACCATTGCACTGTGCAGCCCACCAGGCATTAGTGGGCCCGCTACCTACTAGAATCTATTCTGAGTGTTCTTTTCGCACAGGACACATCCCATCTGCTGCCTTACTCAAGGCAAATCGCTTGACATGTTGTTTGCCACCTTCTAGGCCCTTTTATGCTGTGGGGCTCATCAAGGTACTATTCACTATGAATAGTATATAAGCGGGGCCCATCACCCAACTTAGCCAATTTCGAGTGTCCTGTACACATAGAACACATTTTCATTAGTGCCTATAGGAGGCATGACTCACGGCATCTTGAATGCCACTTTTTGGCCCTAATGGCTTGTTGGGCCCATTAAGCCAAAACTTGATGTTCGGGGCCGAATTTGAGAAAGCTTATAACTACAAAGTTTCTCAAAATGTTGAATAGTGCTTGTTTGACATATGGCTCACATCCCATTCAGCCCATACCAAGCGGAGCGCATAGCTACATGCGGTGCACATAGTACTATGCGCACTGCATGTTGTATGGTAAAGACGTTTGGTCGGGAGCCTTCTCGGGATCGAATTTGGAAAAACTTTGTTCTACAAAGTTGTTCCTTATGTCAAATAACGCTTATATGCTTGGGGTGCATGTCTTGAAGCGATCACAGTGGACCCTACATGATGGGTTCCAAACTATATGCTACGTAAATAGACCTATGTGCTGTGCACATAGCCCTATATGTGGCACACATAGGTTTAAAAATTTTCAAATCCAGGCAAAAATTACAAAATTACCACACTCAAAAATTGCTCTATAAATATAGAGCTCGAGGTTCATCTGAGGGGATCCCAAAAATTGCCTTAAGGCAAGCCAAACCTCTGCCAAAATACTCCCACAATTAATTAAGCCCCTAATTAATTAAATTCTTTGGATTTAGAGACTAAATTGGCTTAGTTAGGCTCCTTACACGCATAAGGAAACAAGATCAAGGAAGAAGAGCTACCATTTCGAGGTAATTTTTGCATTTTTCCTTATTTCTTCCTCTTTTTCTTTAATTTTCTGATCTATATGATGTGCATATAGATCTATGTGCACCACATGTAGCACATGTGTGGCACACATAGGCCTATATGCAGCGCATATAGGTCCTAATTTTCAAAGAAAACCCCAATTTTCACTTGTTTTTCGACAGTTTTTCGTCCAATCTGGCCAATCCAAGGCCATTCAAGGCTTTTCCATGCCTTGGGTGCCTTGGATCTGCCCTAAATCTTACTGGATCTAAAATAATTTTAACTTTAAAATTATTTTTCATAGTTTGGATGCAAATCCACGAGCCAAAACCTGGTTTTGGGTCCGATCTACCTAGATCGAGGCCGAATCTAGGGTTTCTGCTTGAAAAACTTTGATTTTCCTTCGGTTTTCCAACCTATGTGTGCCACATATACATCTATGTGCGCCATACATACCCTATGTGTGACACACATAAATCCCAGTTTTCACAGAAAAACCCAGTTTTAACCCGAACCGCTTCGGTTTTGAATTTTCCAGTGACTCTAGTAGCTTTTCCATGCACTTGGGGTTCTGGATCCATCAAAAATTGTTTAAATCTATTTAATTTTAGTCTTAATTAATTGTTTGGTTCATCAAACTGGAGGCTGATTTATGCTCAAAGTGAGGTACTATCTTCACTAAACTTGCATATTTTGGTCTGTAGATTATTTCTGTACTAACAGATTCAATTTTCTTACAGATTTACAAGGTATGTGTGCCACACACAGTCTATGTATAGCGCACATACCTTGATATGCGGTGCACATAGTTCACATTTTTCCAAAAAAACCATATTTCAGGCCATATTTTCATCATATTTTGATGTATCCAGTGGTATTTGAGTCTCACAGTGGCTCAAGTATTCTGGACTTGTCATAAAAAATTACATTTAATTAATTTTGGCCTCAAAATAAATTTTTACGATAAAAATGCAATTCTTACTTGTATAAAACATGGTTTTGAAAGGATTGGATTTTAATTGGTTGAGGGGCTATCTCCAAAATATTCCAAGTGATGTTAGCACTCCCAATTAATTTTTCCATGATCAAACAAAAAAATTTTGCTTAAAATTATTTTTATTAAAATGAATTTTCACGATCTGGCTAGTGTTTATTCTCATAATTATTGCCTAATAATTGTTGGATTTTTACCTTAGGTTTGTGCTTTTAAATGGCATTGAACTGGTCAAATAAATCCAAAAATCATATACTACTAATGAATTTATTTGTGTATTTTTGCATATTAATCCATCGTGCATTTTGGATCTTGCAACTCAAGGAAAAAGGGGATATCACTTAATACCCTAGGAAATATGTATGTGAGGACAACTTTGTAATAGGGTAGAATTATTTAATTCGGTCTGTAATAATTCCCCATATCTCATGTGTACCCCTAATTTCCTCGATTCCCTTTCACCAAACTTTATTATTTTTGATCGTGAATGTTTTATATTTACTCAAATATATTATGTCATTCATGTCACATGCCATGTCACATGACACAAGCACACACTACTATGCATGCCATGCATATACTGTATGCCATAATATACTGTATTTTTATATGCATATACATACAAATACACTAATACGCAAACATGCCAATACGCAATCCAATATGCACAATCAATCAATACGCCTTGCCATGCACATATATGCCATGCCATGTCATATAATATGCCACGTTGTATGCTATAAACGCATGTCATACCGTATGTCATACACATACTATGTTGAATACACATTCACATACGCACCACTATGTCATAGAATAGATCTCTACCACCCGAACCCAATCTCTGAAGGGTTTAACTAGCACTCATGCTATGGGTCAGTTGGACCAATCCAGAACCATCCGATGGTGACTCCCTTATGACTCTTTTGAGTCCATATCATTCCCTAAGGGAACCCCTTAGGAAGACTGCGCTTTCGCTCCAAGTGTGGTCCCTGGTCCATGACTTTCGTAAGCTTCACTCTGGGCCCCAGCAGAAATCGACGCTCACAGTGGTGACTCCACTGGGGACATCACCACAAAAGAGTGGTTGCATCTAAGAGTTTCCATATCACTTTTCCCATCATAGTTGGATTAATTATATGCATCACAACACTAGTCCGTGTCTACACACACCATATAACCTCCCGTTGGTGATTATTGGTGATGGAGTACCCTAGACTCCATTCGACTCCTTGGGAAAGCACATCTGCCTTCACCACTTGCTGCACTGTACTGATAACCATCGATGATTATCGATAAATAGATGCAAGGTATAGTCCTATATCGATGATTCCGTTTGGTTGGATAGGTTATGGATAACGTGGCGGAAGACCTTAGCCTATTCTCAAAACCGGACTAAGGCCCATGTAGTAAGCCTAACAACATTCCAAACTAGGACCTTTATTGCATGCTATGTGGATTTTTACCATATTATGTGAGTGGATTTGCATAGACCCAGCCTATTTTCCTCCCACATATTGCTCTGCTAAGAGTTAGAATCCTTTCATGATTTCATTTGGTTACCTAACCTCAAGCCTATTCTACGGGTGTACTCTTATCATAATAATATGATCATGCCCGTATATGCTAAGAGTCAAAATCCTTTCATGATTCCGTATGGTTGCACAACCTCATGCCTATTCCACGGGAATACTCTTATCATTACAATATGATCATGCCCATATTGCTCTACTAAGAATTGAAATCCTTTCATGATTCCGTATGGTTACGCAACCTCATGCCAATTTCATCGGCATTCTCTTATCATTGAAACTATGATTAAGTCAAAATGCTGTCAAGTTTTTATCGTAATTCATTATATGATTAGGCAACGATCAAACCATTCGCTTGCTTATTTGAGAGAATCGCACCTCGAGTTCCCAGTGTAACTCTGGGTTAGTATCCTACCTAGGGCAGGAGAACTTGAATTGACCAATTCTTGTGGAGATATAAGGTTGGAAGGGAGCGCTGCTACATGCTACATGTTCACTAACCTTTCCGTGTTTTCTGTCCAAACACGCATACATGCATACTCATACAAATCTCTAACAAATTTCCTTCGTAGCCATAACGTTGGATGTTTCCTAGCATAGGTCACACATACATCCTACGTGATGCATCATGTGCACCCATGCATACGCATGCTAACTTGCTTTGTTGCAGCCATGACATCGCATATTTCCTAGCATAGGTCATTCATACATTCTACGTGTCACACCATGTGCATCATATGCAACCGCATGTGCATACTTATGCACTCATGCTAACACTTTCTGTCATGTACAAAATCATGTCAGACTCTCAGAATGCCAGGAATGTCACATCCTCATCTGGCCTTACTGCCTCAACATTGGATGAGGCCATACTTGCTATGGTTCAGAAGCTCGTCGACCAGTCTATGGCCAAGCTTCTGAATGATAACTTCAAGACCCTCTTGTAATTCTAAGATCTTAGAATGCCACTTTCCAAGGTCTTTGGATGTCTCCTCAAAGCCAAACTCATTGAACCACTAGAACCAAACTTAAAAACACCACCCCTAGCCTCGATGGATACCAAAACATACTGCCACTATCACCAGCACCATGGTCACAACATTGATGACTGTCGCTCCCTCAGACTTGTCATTCAAAACCTCATCGACTCTGGTGAGATTGAGGACCCTGAGAAATCCAAACCATCTACCAAAACAAACCAATTGCCAAATTACCATAAAGTAAACCGCACCTATATGCTCTAATCAGGGTTACCAGAATCCCTAATTCTTAGCTCCTTTTCTCCCCTCAGTAGTAAGAGGACTTCTCAGTTGCCTGCTATCACCTTCCACCCTGATGGTGGATTTGACATTGATGCCATTGACATATGGTATGAGAGCTCAGAGGATGAGTCAGCAGCTACTCAGAAATCCTCCAAACCTGAAGCATCAAACACACAGGTTTCTGATAAGGGTAAGTCGGCTGAGACTCCCAAGGCAGCCAAGCTAGCACTAAAACCATCCAAGCAGCAGAAAGGGTTAGGTGCCAATAAGATGTCCTCTCGGGTTTGCAACATGACCCGTAGTGGCAAGGTATTCACTCTTCCCGACCTTGGGAAGAAGCCAGAAGTTACTAAGAGGCTGATTGAAGCTAGATCCGCTAGGGATGAGGCTGGTCTAAGCTCTGTTCCAGCTCCACATCCAGCTAATCAGGTTGCTCAGCCTGATAATGTTGTAATCAAGCAACTAAAGAAAATGCAGGCTAATATCAGCATCTGGGACTTGGTGCTATCCTCCTAATAGCATCGACAGGTCATCATCAAAGTACTCTCCAGTATGAGGATGTCTCCCTCTGCATCTACCTTCAGCATGAAGAGCCAGCCAGTAACCCAGGAGTTACCATCTAGCATGATCACTTTCTTTGATGTGGATCTACCGGCCAAGGGAATCTGCCACAACAGAGCACTCTTCATCAGGGTGAACATCATGAACTTCTATACTCCCTATGTCATGGTAGATGATGGTTTTGGCATCAATGTTTGCTCACTTAAGGTGTTGCCCAAATTAGGGATCCAGCTTTTAGACTTGAAGCCCTGCAAGACCATCATCAGAGCTTATGATGAGTCCAAACAGGAGGTTACTGGTACCTTCACTGCCACTATCACTATTGGACCTATTGAATCAGTGGTAGAATTCACAGTGCTAGACATTCTTGTGTCATTTGTGCTGCTATTGGGCCGACCATGGTTCCATCCCCTGGGAGGTTTGCTATCCACCCTGCATCAGAAGATTAAGTTTGCACACAATGAAGGTGTGGTTACTATTACTGCTAATGATGAGGTTGCTCTTGCCTACATCAGAGAAGATGTTCCTCTCATGATTAGCTTTCAGGTCGCTTCCATCAGAGAACCAGAATCTTACTCATACCAACCGAGTCCTGCTATGGAAAGGATGATGCATCTGATGAACTACAGGCCTGACAAGGGTTTAGGCTGGTATCAGTAAGGTCTGGTGGAGTTCGATATCCCTACAGCCATATGGGAGGAGAGGTACTGCATTGGGTTTGATCCTTACACCTCAGATAAGTCAGAAGAGTGCAAGATGGTCCTCTTCATCCAAGGAGAGACTCAGCATGGCCATGCTTCTGAGTTGCCTAACTCTGATGATTTCTTTGAGCAACAATTCACCATCTTTGGTGATGTCTGTGACCTATAAACTTTGACCATAACTGGAAAGACTGCTACTTCTTTTACCATCAGCCCTGATGAAGCTTTCCAGATCTTTGGTGATGTTACTGATCTCACCACTAGCCGTTTAGAGCCAGAATGCACTACAGTCGCTGTACTGGGGTCCAAGTTGTAGAAATTGGACATTGAAGGCCTACTGCTGCCAAAGGTCTATGAGGACATAGCCACGTTGGAGGATAACACCTTTGAGGAGCTTTTGTATGAGGACAATGATGTCCCTATTTCTGTACTTTTTAATGATGATGTAATCCCATCAAAGTATGAAGCAATAAAGAGCAACTTTGCTTATGTTTGCGATGTGTATTCTGATGGCATTGTACATTAGTATGAGCATTATATGAGCATTTTTGACATTAACACATCTTGCATTGAAATTGTTAACATTAACACAAATGACAAGCCATTTCTAGTCCATATTGCATCAGACTTAACCTCTAAAGATAGAACAGAAATAATCAGCGCATTGAAAAAGCATACAAAAGCCTTTGCTCTAGGCTATGAAGACATGTCGGGTGTCGATAGATCCATCGTGGAACATAAAATTCCTACCAAGCTGGGGTTCAAGCCAGTTAAGCAGAAGCTACGGCGCCTCCAACTAGATTGGGCATAGAAGGTCAAGGAAGATGTCCAGAAGCAATTGGATGCCAAATTCTTTGAGGTGGTTGACTATCCAGAATAGTTGGCCAATGTGGTTCTGGTTCCCAAGAAAGATGGCAGGGTCAGAGTCTGCATAGACTACATGGATCTAAACAAAGCATGTCTAAAGGATGACTTTACATTGCCTCACATCGATGTGTTGGTCGATAGCACAGCCGTTAGTGCTATGTATTCCTTCGCTAATGGATTCTTGGGGTACAACCAGATCCTAATGGCAGTTACAGATAAGGTGAAGATAGCTTTCATTATAGAATAGGGGACCTACTGCTACAAGGTCATGCCTTTTGGCTTGAAGAACACAGGTGCTACCTACCAGCGAGCCGCGACAATGCTATTGCATGATTTGATCCACAAGGAGGTTGAAGTCTATATGGATGACATGATGGTGAAGTCTCCCACTAGAGGAGAATATACAACTGCTCTTGACAGATTTCTCACATGCATTGAGAAATATGGACTCAGGCTGAACCCAAAGAAGTGCACATTCGGGGTAACATCTGGCAAGCTGTTAGGTCACATTGTTAGCCATAGGGGTATCAAAGTGGATCCTGACAAAGTAAAGTCCATCATTGATATGCCTATTCCCAGAACTGGGATGAAAGTTAGGGGATTCCTGGGGCAGCTTCAGTACATCAATAGATTCATTGCGAAGCTCACTACCATTTGTGAGCCCATCTTGAAGCTTTTAAGGAAGAACCAACCTATGGTTTGGGATGAGAATTGCCAATTTGCTTTTGAGAGGGTGAAGCATTACCTCTCCAACCCGCCGATCCTGCAACCACCTTGGCCGGGAAAGCCATTACTTCTCTATCTAGCCTTAGAAGAGGAGTCAATGGGTGCTATGATGGCTCAGGAAAATGATGCTAGAGTCGAACATGCTGTCTACTACCTGAGCAAGAAGCTACTGCCAACCAAATGCAAGTACAGCACTATTGAGAAGCTACGCATGGCTATGGTCTGGATTACCAAGAAACTCAGGCATTACTTCAAGTCATATCAAATACAGGCAATCTCCAAGGTTGATCTTATGAAGTACTTATATGCTGCTCCTTCGCTAGTAGGAAAACTCTCCAAGTGGCTGATCCTGTTGTCAGAGTTTGATATGCAGTATGTCACTACCAAGTTGATTAAAGGCAAAGCAATTGCTGAATTCTTAGCATCCAGGCCGATGGATGACTTTAAGACCTTCAAACTGGACTTCCTAGATGAGCACTTGGGGGTAGTTGACATCCAGAAATGGTAGTTGTACTTTGACGGTACAGTCAACAGAAGGGGTGTAGGTATAGGAGTTATGTTAATCACTCCCGAAGGTGAGCTAATAATGCTTTCAAAGCGGTTAAGCTTCTCAATCACCAATAATATGGCTGAGTATGAAGCTTGTCTCTTCGGGCTAGAAGCATTGCTGATGATTGATGCCCATGATGTACAGATATTTGGTGATTCGATGCTAGTCATTCACCAATCCACAATCGAGTGAGAAGTCAAAGAGGAAAGGCTCAAGCCTTATGTTGAATACATGAAGCTCATGGTTCATAATTTTAGCTCCTGTCAATTTATTCACATGCCACGTGAAGAAAATGAGATGGCCGATGCTTTGACCACACTGGCTTCAGTTTGTGAGCAACCACAGAGTCAGATTCAACCTGTATTCATCGAGCAGTCGAGGATTCCTTGTTATTTTAGAGAACGGGTTATGGCACTAGACTAATCAGATGAGACCCCATGGTACACTGATATCATGAATTTTCTGAAGACTGGTGCTTATCCAAA
>CANYBF013164385.1:0-13389 GCA_948192965.1 Dalechampia spathulata | reverse complement strand
GGCCTTCACAAGTTTGATTTGTGAGGAAGAAGAAAATACCATAAGTTTCTTCTTTTTCTTTGCTAGTTCACAGGAAAGGAGATAGAAGCAATCGTTGCTTACTTGGATTCCCTCATTTTCATGTGGATACTGTTGGAGGCTACCTGATTTGGTGGTTTTTGGTTTGCTACAACCATAAATGGCATAGAGATCAAGAACGAAGGAGAACTGCATTAATATGTAAGAGTTACTATCTTATGCCATATCTAATCTCTAATTTAGTTTCCTTGTGTTTTGATGCAAAGATCCTCTCTTGGTTTGTTGTTTTAAATAAAAATTTTAAATTTCTTCCACTGCTTAATGACATAGCAAACCAATATTTCATGCATCATTAGTTCATGCTTCCTAACTTATGCATATTATGCATACCTATGAAGATGCTATGAATGCGAATGTAACAATTCTTTCACAACCCATCACCCTTTCCTATAAATATATGCCTTGTATTTATGGAAAAGAGGTCTAAAATTAATTAAATTTACCCAAACTTTACCAAATTGAATTCTTAATTAATTAAGCCCTTAATTAAGCAATTAATCTAGGATTAGAGACTAATTAATCGTACTTAAACCCTTAATCATATTTTGGAATCAAGGTTTAAGAAGTTAATTACTTGGTGAGTATTGAATGCCTATTCTTCTCTCTTTTCTCGTTGATCTCATTATGGGTTTGTGATTTTTGGCTTTGTTTTTAATGATTGGCATCAATCATGAATGCTACAATAGCATTCAATGCTTATTCATGGCTTGAATGATCTGTAACAGTCATAAATTAGTTGAGATTTATGTTTCAATTTATACTTTTAAGTAAAAATGCATTTTTATTCAAATTCTGCATGTTATGTGCTGCGTACATCCATTTATGTGTCCCATACATAACTCATATGTTGCATACATCCATCTATGTGTAGCACACATAGTTACCAGATTTCTCAAATTTTTATGATTTCTTGCCTAATTTCACTTGTTTTCTGATGTTTATTGATATTTTCAATAGCATTAGTGGTTTCACAGTAACTCTAATAATCTGAATTCATCATACATTGATCCTACATCATTAATTTTGGCTTTAAAATTGATTTTTCAAGTTAAATGCTTATTTAATTTGTTAATTTGATTTTATTGATGTGATTGGCTTTGATTAGATATGTTTACCATCTTTAATTGACATTTAAATGATGTTAGAGTTCTCCAATTCATTGTACCATGAACAATTTCCTTTGATTTTGCCATTAAATCATGTTATTTTTCTTAATTGCTCAATTAATGCTATTTTAATTATGATTTTGCTTGTCACTTGACATAATTAGCCTAATTAGATGTTGATTTGTTTATAAATGATGCTTCATGTGATCTTAGAATCTTTTAATTATACTATTTATTAATTTTACCTAAAATTGATTATTTTTACATGATTTTCATGATCCAACTCATGTTTATTATCATGTTTTCATGATTGTTGCCATTGTATTCGTCAGAATTTAGCCCTTGATTCGTGCTTTCACATGGCATTGGACTGGTCAATTTAGTCCTAAATTTTATTTACTACTAATGATTGTTCATTTAATTTTCATTTTCATTTATGTATTTTTGCTTGTGCTACCTAAGTTTGACTTTTTCTTGAATGCAGGAGATGTTGCCTAACATCTTGGATTTTTTTGTATCATTAAAGATCCTTTGTAATAGAATAGGCCTCTATTTTATTTGCTTGACATGTTTGATTTAGCTTTATTTCATCATGTATCCCCTTATCTTCCTCGATCCCTTTCCTTGGACCATTATTATTAATTTTCATTCCTGTTACTATGCTCATTTTATCATTGCTATATGATGTATGTTATACCATGCCATGCCTATGTCATGTTATCTTATATGTCATGCCTATGCTATTAGTGTATGCTATAGAGCATCATGTTTTATTGTAATTTAATATTGAATGATTTATCAATAAAAGGCATTATTCATTATTCAATTTGCTTGAAAGGTTATTAACTAAATAATGAATTCCAAGATATTAGAATAGTACAAGGGAATTGATAAAGAGTTTATAAAATCATATTCTTATTGTATGCAAATGTTCAATATCTAAATGATCTCTGATTAATGTATTAATAAGAATGGATATTATTAATGTGGTTAAGATCAGCAGATGTTATACTTCCTTTTGGGATGATTCTCATTCATCATGACAAGAGTTGTTTAAAATGAACATGTGGATGGGTAGTTTGGGTCTGACTTATTGGAGGCCTTGCTAGTGAGATTTTATATGGATGATTAATCTATGTCTATGAAGTATATCTCACTCATATCAGTAGTGTAGGTATCCTCAAGACTTGAGATAACAAGGTTATCTTAATTATGGATCACTATATTTTAACTCCTATGTTTTATTCCTCCTTAAGAGGCATTCATAGCTTGGAGGTTAGATATAGTGTGAAGTAGTTAAAGGTATTTAGTTATCATTAAAGGATTCATTATCCTAGATTAAATGTAGGGGTTTTATCTCATTGATTTATGTAATATGCTTTATTTAGGAATCTCAAGCCAGAGTAGAATGCCTACTAATGAATGAGTTTCATAAGGGCATTTCAGGAATAAAGAATATGGTACATGAAACATCAAATTTAAGGCATGATCTAACACACTTGATTATACATTGAGTTGACATTAATCCATACTCAAACCTAAAGGAGATAATGGATGGTGAAAGGAGTTTATTACATGGAATCTGATATGGAAGGGTTGTAATCAAACTAATAACCTCTTGGCATTTGGGTAGTTATGATGTATGATTAGACACTACTCTTGATTTACATATGATGTTATTAAATGAAGTTTAATAATATGTTCATATGTTACCAACATGTCAAGAACCCAAAAGGTCGCACATTAAAAGTAAAAGGAATGATAATCATGAATGGATGTTTATAAAATAATGTTTTATGGTTATGGGATAATTTATATTTTTCATGTTGATTTGATAAATCATGAAAAGAGCTTTGATTTGATACCAATATCACTTAAATCTGATAAGTAGAACTTAAGATACAAGTGATTTAAGTTGACATGTTCTATATGCATGGTAAATATAGAATTGGACGGAATTAAATGACTTAATAGTCATTATGTGATTGTCACATAACTTATTCATGTATGATGAATTAAAAGGAAGTGCACATGATTATCATGTGCTTCTAGAGGGATTTTAAAGTCATGCATATGTAAGTCACATGCCTAAAACGTGTGACATGCACATGTATATGACTTAAGTAACCTAAAAACTAATTAGGTTTTTATAAGTTATCTGAGATAACTTTTAGGGTTAATAGAACAATAAATTTTAGCCACCTCTTTCTCCATTGGTTCCAGGAATTTTGAAGCACAATAACAAGGATATCAATTTGGTTTTGATAGAAGATCAAAGAAGAAAAATTAAATTCATCTATTATACTTCGTCCATTCCTTTTATTTTATTTTACTACTCTTTAAACGAAAAAAGTAATATTGATTATTAGTCATTCTCATTACTTGTGTGGATATTTTGGAGATCCTCTAAGTCAGTGATTGAAAAGTTTGCTACAACTTTTCTGATGGACAAGAAAGAAGGAGATCTATATAAAAGTAAGTTTCTGATCTCTTCTTTGGTGATCTTCTCTGTTATTGATGTATTCTATATATGGTGTTGCTAGATCTGATCAAATCACATGTTTTAAAAATTTTTAAATTATATTTTTTGTTGCTAAACACGTTTTCATAAACCAACGGTGGTATCAGAGAGATTTGGTGTTGCAATCTATGCGTAAAATACATAAAGATTTCAATTTTTTAGTATTATTATGGCTTGCAGTATTTTCATGTTTGAAAGGTTTATTATTTGAATTTGGATTTGAAATTTTAACCCCTTATTCTTCATTAAATTAACTTGGTTTCTATTAAAAAAAATGAATACATATGTGGAAATTTTATGAGATAAAAATTCATATGTTGCACATGCTTTAATTGATAAGGCCGAATGGATTTTTATGTTATTCTTAATGTTCTTGCTTGATTATTATGTTTTTAATTGTTGAACATATAATCAATCAATTATTTAATGTGTTATCTTGATGATGGGGCATTTTGAATGAATTATGATTCAATTTGGATGTGATTATATGTAATTCATGTTCATATGCGCATAGAAAATCCAATTGTGGTATATTTGTTCTTTTCACTATAATTGCTCATGTTTTTCTATTACTTCATGTATTTTAATGTTTTAAACACATTAAAGTTTTTAAAAATGAAATTTTATTAATTTTTGACATTAATAAGTATTTTATTTGAATTAAAACTCTTAAATGGAGTAATTTGAGCATGATAAGGAGTCTTACTAGTTTTCTACTTTTTGACTTCTGTTTTGAATTCTAAGTGATATCTTAATATTTAAAGTGTGATTAAATAATTAACATATTACTACTTAGATGATTATTTAATTTAATAAATAATTTATTCCAATAGAATTCAAAACCATATTTTTTCAAATGCAAGCCCAATAACTATTTTAAAAGGCAAAATTTATTTGAAGTTTAAAATGAAAAAACCAAAATGACATTAAGAGAAGATTATTCATTTAAGAATTTTGAATGTACGGATGGATGAATATATGGCATGATGGTGATTATGGACTTAGCCCAATGTGATTGAGCATATGCATTAATTGTAATAGAATAATCTTATTTCAAAATTTTGGGATTTGTAAAATTATGCATAACCTAGGTTTGACCTTAGACTTAAAAGTCCATAATCATCATATTATAAATTATTATAATTATGAATTTATGAGTTGCATGAGTATGCCATAGCATGCATGAGCTAGGACCATGCATGGTGCACCAATTACACATACTCGTCTTGAATGTTTTAAATGACATAAAAGGAAATAAATCCCTCAAAGGAATATAAATCTAATGCCTTCCATTTTCTAAGATAAGGGTGGAGAGCTTCTTGTCATTCAGGTTGTTGAGCATACTCAATCCTGTTTAACATAAGGTATATCTAAGTTTCAAAAAATGGATTGAATTTAAATAAAATGTTTTATTTGTTAGGCATACCCAAGGTAAAATATTTTATAGGCCAGATTGGGGAATTATGTTATGTAAGATAACATAAGTATCAAGAAAAGTTGATAACCCAAAGATTCAATAGTCATATATAAATATGATTGACATGAAAGATGTCTAAGCACGACCTTCTTAGATTAGTAGTTGAGGGCTATTGGTTTGAAATAAAATAGTAGGAGATAAAAAATAAATAAAAGACCTTATTATGTTTTAAAATACATGATGTTTTTAATGACACACTTTTTCTTCTCTTTCTCCAAATTTGTCTAAAATGTCAAGAAAAGTTGATCTCTATGGAATTCTTAAACATAAACTAAATGGATCCAATTACATTAACTAGATTTGCCAAATCAAAATAGTTTTGAAAGGTGAACAGATAGCCCATGTACTAGATTGAGCTTATCCATGCATGCCTGTAGCTAACTCCTCTGATGAAGTCAGAGATGCTTACAATAAGTTTAAGCAGGAGGATGAGATGGCCAGCAGTATTATGCTGGGAGCTATGGAGAATGATCTCCAGAAGTAGTGCAAGACTATGAACTCTCATATTATGGCTACTTATCTTAAAATGCTTTTTGAGGAAAAAGTAATAATAGAGAGATTTTAACTCTCAAAGGCACTCTTTAGGTGTAAAATGGCAGATGGATCATCTGCTATTTTTCATGGCATTAAAATGCATGGCTACATTCAAAGGCTGGAGGGTCTTGATTTTGGACTGAAATAGGAGTTGGCAATTGATCTTATTTTATATTTTGTACCTGATAGTTATGCATAATTTATGCTAGACTATCAGATGAATAGGGGAGAGAATACCATTCCTGAGCTTATCAATTTATTGAAATATGCCAAGGATGCTAATAAGAAGAGTGCTAAAGCAGTACTAGTAGTTAGTTCTTCTAGGCTTGCTAAGAAGAAGGGCACAACCAAGAAGAAGGGCAAGAAGCCAGCCATGAAGCCCAAAGGTGGTGTGGATAAGAAAGCTGCAGAGAAATCCCTCAAGGGTATTTGCTTCCATTGCAATAAAGAAGAGCATTGGAAAAGAAATTTCAAGGAATGCCTGGAGTTGGTAAAGAAGAACCATGCTTCTTCTTCTGGTATATTTATGATTGAGGTTAACTCTAATGTTATTTCTAATAACAAGAGTTAGGTATTTAATATTTGCTGTGTATCTCACATTTATTATGATTTGCAATGGTTGGTCGGTAAGAGGAGGCTAAAGAGGAATGATGCAGATATCAAGGATGCTAATAGAGCACGAGTTACTACATTAGAAGTAGGAACATATATTTTTCACTTAGCTTCTAGTTTAAAACTAGAACTCAGTAATTGTTATTTTATTCCAAGTTTAAATAAGAACATTATTTTGAGTATCTTATCTTGTTGAACAAGGATTTAATTTTTCCATTAATAATAATGGTTATTCAATGGTTAAAGATGGTATGTTCTACTATTATGTAAATGTTGAGAATGCAATATATACACTGAATAATTTAAACCTTATTTGCAATGTTCAAACTAAGAGAATCAAAGTTGATACTCTTAATCCACTCTTTCTATGGCATTGTAATCTTAGCCATATAAATAACACTCACATGTCTAAGTTACACAAATTAGGAAACTTGGGTTCATTTGATTGTGAATCTTATGAAACATATGAGTAGTGTTTATTAGGCAAGATGATAAAATCATCTTTTAAAGGAAAAGGTGAAAGAACTAAAGAGGTGCTAAAACTCATACATTCAAATGTATGTGGTCTTATGTCGATACATGCTAGAGTTGAATACAGTTATTTCATTACATTCATAGATAACTATTCGAGATATGGGTGTTTGTACTTAATGAATTACAAATTTGAAGCCTTTGAGAAGTTCAAAGAATTTAGAAATGAAGTAGAAAAACAACTTGGAAAGACTATTCAAACTTTTCATTCCAATTGAGTTGGTGAATACCTAAGCCAACAGTTTCTTGAATATCTCAGAGATAATATGATTTTATCTCAATGGACACCTCCTTATATACCTCAATATAATGGTGTATCAGAAAGAGGGAATCAAACTTTATTAGATATGGTATAGTCCATGATAAGCCTTGCAGAATTACCTAAATTGTTTTGGGGCTATGCAGTGGAAACTGTTGTTCATGTTTTGAACAGAGTACCATCTAAATTGGTTGAGGTTACACTATATGAGATGTGGTATAACAAGAAAATCTATCTTATCTTATTTGAAGGTATGGGGTTGTCCTTCTTATGTTAATAAGACAATGTCAGACAAGCTTGAAATGAAGTCTGACAAATGCTATTTTGTAGGATATACTAGGGAAACCATTGGATATTACTACTATCTTCCTTTGGAATAAAAAGTGATTGTTTCAAAGCATGCTATTTTTATAAAGAAAGAATTTCTTCTAAAAGGAGATAGTGGAAGTAAAATTGAACTTGATAAAGTTCAATCACCATAAGATGAAGCAGATCAAATGATTGATCCTATTGATGAAGAATCAAGACCTATGGAACACACGCTCTTAGACACTCAACTAGAATAAGAACTATGCCTGAGAGGTAAGGATTCATTATTCATGAGAATAAGGAAGTTTTATTAATTAAGAATGATGAGCCAACAAACTATGATGAAGTTTTAAAAAGTTAGGAATATGACTTATGGTTAAAGGCTATGAAGTCTAAAATGGATTCCATGTCAGAGAACCAAGTGTGGACTTTGGTTAATCCACCTTAGAGAATAAAGTCCATTGGGTGCAAGTGGGTCTTCAAAAAAAAGACTGACATGGATGGTAATGTGGTTACCTATAAAGCTTGCTTGGTAGCGAAGGGTTATCATTTGAAACAAGGAATTGATAATGATGAAACTTTCTCACTAGTAGCAATGCTTAAATCCATAAGAATCTTACTTGCTATTGCTACTCATTATGATTATGAGAAATGGCAAATGGATGTGAAGATAGCTTTCCTTAATGGAAATTTGCTTAAGGAGGTGTATATGATACAACCTGATGGTTTTACATTTGATGATAGCAATAAGGTATGCAAACTTCAATGATCCATTTATGGATTGAAGCAAGCATCAAAGAGCTGGAACATTCATTTTGATGAAGCGGTTAAAGAATTTGGCTTCATTCAAACCATTGATAAACCTCCTTAAGTAGATGACATATTATTCATTGGAAATTAAATTTCATTTTTGTAGAGTGTTAAAGTTTTGTTATCCAAACAATTCTCCATGAAATACCTTGGAGAAGCTACTTTATATTTTAGGTATAAGGATCTATAGAGATAGATCAAGAAGGCTTATTGGTCTTTCACAATCTGCTTACATAGACAAGGTACTAAAGAGGTTTAATATGGATCTTTGAAAGAAGGGTAATATTCCCATGGTACATGGGAAACATCCTTCTAAAGCATGGTATCCTAAGACACAACATGAGAAAGATCACATGACTAGGATTCCATACGCGTCAGCAATTGGATCCATCATGTATGCTATGTTATGTACTAGATCAGATGTGACATTCTCTTTAAGTATCACAAGTAGGTTCTAATCCAGTTATGGAGAGGAACACTAGTCACCTATCAAGAATGTCCTCAAGTACTTGAGAAGAATTAAGGATATATTCTTAGTATATAGAGAAAGGGATTTACAATTAACTGGGTATACAAATGCTAGTTTCCAATCTGATAAAGATGATTGCAAATCTTAATCAGGTTTTGTGTTCATGATGAATGGTGGTGCAGTTGTTTGGAAGAGTTCTAAACAAGAGACAACAATAGATTCTACAATGGAGGCAGAGTGCACAACTATATCGGATGCAGCAAAGGAGGCCATGTAGATAAAGAAGTTCATTCATGAACTTGGTATGGTTCCTTGTAGTACAAAAGCTATTACTCTATTATATGATAACAATGGAGCAATAGCCCAAGCAAAGGATCTTAAGTCTCACTAGAAGAGTAAACATGTACTCAGGTGATACCATTTGATTAAAGAGATCATTAGTAGAGGAGAAGTAGAGGTTAATAGAGTTCCCACAAAGCAGAACATGATGGACCCTCGTATTAACACATTGACATATAGCAAGCATGATACACATGTAACTTCTATAGGATTGAAGTTTATGTATAATTGGCTCTAGCATAAGTGCCTTGCTAGTGAGATTTCATATGGATGATTAATCTATGTCTATGAAATATATCTCACTCATATCAATAGTGTAAGTATCCTTAAGACTTGAGATAATAAGGTTATCTTAATTATGGATCATGATGTTTTGACTCCTATGTTTTATTCCTCCTTAGGAGGCATTCATAGCTTGGAGGTTGGATATAGTGTGAAGTAGTTAAAGGTATTTGTTTATCAATAAAGCATTCACCACCCCAGATTAAATGTAAAGGTTTTATCTCATTAATTCATGGAATATTCTTTATTTAGGAATCTCTGGCCATAGTAGAAGGCCTATTAATGAATAAATTTTATAAAGGCATTTTAGGAATAAAGAATATGGTACATGAAACATCAAATTTAGGGCATGATCTAACACACTTGATTATGCATTGAGTTGACATAAATCCATACTCAAACCTATATGAGATAGTGCATCATGAAAGGAGTTTATTGCATGGAATCTGATATAGAAGGGTTATAGTTAAACTAATGACCTCTTGACATTTGGGTAGTCATGATGTGTGACTAGACATCGCTCTTAATGTACATATGATATTATTAAATGAAGTTTAATAATATGTTCATATATTGCTAACATGTTAAGAACTTAAAAAGTCATACATTAAAAGTGAGAGGAATGATAATCATGAATATATGTTGATGCAATAATGTTTCATGTTTATAGGATAACCTGGATTTTTTTATATTGGTTTGATAGAACATAAAAAGAGCTTTGATTTGATACCAAGATCACTTAAATTTGACAAGTACAACTTAAGATATAAGTGATTTAATAGTCAATATGTGATTATCACATGACTTATTCATGTATGATGAATTAAAAGGAAGTTCACATGATTGTCATGTGCTTCTTGAAAGATTTTAAAGTCATGCATATGCAAGTTACATGCATGATGCATGTGACATGCACATGCATATGACTTAAGTAACCTAAAACCTAATTAGGTTTTTATAAGTTGTCTGACACAACTTTTAGTGTTAATAGAACAAGAAATTTTGGCTGCCTCATTCCTTCATTAGTTCCAAACATTTCAAAGCTCAAGAACAAGGAGATTAATTCTATTTTGATAGAAGATCAAAGAAGAAAAACTGAATTCATCTATTGTACCTCAACCATTCCTTTTGTTTTATTGTATTAGTCTCTAAACAAAATAAGTAATATTGATTACTAATCATTCTCATTACTTGTATGGATAGCTTAGAGATCCTCTAAGTTGGGGATTGAAAAGTTTGCTACAACTTTTCCAATGGATAAGAAAGAAGGAGATCTGTATAAAATTAAGTTTCTGATATCTTCTTTGGTGATCTTCTCTATTATTGATATATTTTATGTATGGTATTGCTAGGTCCGATGAAATCACTTGTTTTAAAAAGTTTTAAATTATATCTTCCATTGCTAAACAAGTTTTCATAAATGAACATATGCCATGTAATCTCACATGACATGCCTATGTCATTTCATCTCTTATGCTATGCTTATGCCATGTCATCTTACATGCCATCCCTATACCATGTCATCTTACATGCCATGCTTATGCCATGTCATCTCACAAGTCATGCTTATGCTATGTCATCTCACATGTCATGGTTATGTTATGTCATCTCACATGTCATGCCTATACCATGTCATTTCACATGTCATGCCTATGCTATGTCATCTTATATGCCATGCCTATGCCATGTCATCTCACATGCCATGCCTATATTATATCATCTTACATGTCATACTTATGCAATATCATCTCACATGTCATGCCTATGCAATGTCATCTTACATATCATGCTTATGCCATGTCATTTCATATATCATGCCTATGCCATGTCATCTCACATGTCATACTTATGCCATGTCATTTTACATGCCATACCTATCCCATGTCATTTCTCACATGTCATGCATATGCCATGTTTCATTTGCCATGATTGTTATATTATGATGTCATGCTATGATTACCATATCGTATTTGCCATGGATTTCTAACATGCTTTACACATTATAGAAAACTTATGTAACATGAGTGACCTATTTTCCTTGCTCAAGTAAAATGCATCATATGTTCCTTAGTCATTTTAGCATGCGAGGAGTCATTTTAGCATATGATGTACATCACTCGAGGTTCTTAGAGGCAAACATACATTAGATAATTTTATAACATGCATCATACATTACATAATGTATGACACACATTACCTTTGGGAGGTTGGAATCCTATTATTGAGCCATTTTAGATGTTCTCCTACCATTTTCTATAAATAATCTTCTAGTATTTCATAGAAAGGCTTGTGATAAATGGCACCAATAGCCTACTTAGAGTTAAAAAAAGGCCTTCTTAAGGGGCTCTATCAAGGAATGATATGGACCCACATAAGGTTGTAAAATGGAGTTGCTATTAGATGCTTCCAAAATTTGGTTTGACTAACCCATAACATTAGTGCTAAGTTAAACCCTTTAGAGATGGGTTTGAGTGGTGAAGATATATTCTTTTAGAGTTTTAATTTCAATTTTATCATTTTAATTAGATAATTGACCTAGGCAAGCATATTGATATTTGATGAAGTTCTCCCAAACAATAGTAGTTCTATTTACTGCTTTACTGCAAGCGTATAGGTAATTATAATAAGATATCAATCCCACGAGGATTAATGGCCTATCCACCATTACTGGGATTTCAAACCTATCTAACCAACTGTAATAATTTGGTGTTTTAAAAATGATCAATTACAATATAGAAAAGAGGTAATATGGAGTCAATGGTAAAAGAGATAAATAATAGTAAGAAATGTAGGAATTGAAATCTTAATCACCAGGTTGAAACAACTGTCATGTGCTCATTGCCACCTAAGATATCTGGAAGCATCAATCCCTCTCTCTTGAGGTGAAATGGACTAAATTTTGTTCTAATCTCAGAATCACTCTCTTGATCTATTTCCTTTAATTAAAGAAACTATTAAGCAATTATATAGGAGCAAGGAACATGTAGATCTCTCATACACATCTACCTAACTTAAATGAGTAAGCATTCTATGATTCAACTCTTGTTATAATTACAGAGTAGAAGAAATCATTTAGAAAGCTAATCTTTAGAATTAAACATCTCTCAATGTTCAAGCATTCTATAATCCAACTCTCGTTACAATTATTAAACGGAGTTTTTTATTTCTAAAACTAATCTTTAAATTTAAACATTCATAGCAATCTTAAACAAGCACAATCAGTTTTCAACCTAGGGTTTTCAGAAATCAAATCCTACTATAGAGTACTTAGCCACTCATGGCTTACAAGAAACATAAAAAAGGAAGAAGAAAACAAGGAAAGAACCCCCTACAGCAGAAAACAATGCTAGTTGAAGTGTAAATCTCGGATGGGCCTGGTTTCTCCCTCTTCTACCTCCTTTTATCTTTGAGTGAAGATCCTCTAGCCTTATCTTGAATTTGTTTGTATATTTGCCCATCTTGTGGATTTCATTGCCCATGAGGTCTCCTTTAAAGCTTTTTATTTTTATTCCCCCCATGGATCCCATTTTCCTTACTCAATCTTCTGCAGAAATTGTGCTTTAAATAGCTAATCATTGAGAAGTCACAATCATGACTTTGCAAGTTATTATTGTGACTTGTTGGATTGGTGGTCTCCGGGCTCTTCTTGCTTCTGTCATGATCATGACTTTGAATATCATGATCGTGACAGACACTTGGGCTGTTGGTTTGTATAGTGATTAAGTAGTGGAATAAATTTAAAATTTTCATTTTAAAATAACAAACCAAACAAAGATCTTTGCATCAAAACACAGAGAAACTAGTTTAGACCAAGATAGGCAGCCTCCAATAGTATCCATACGAAACAAGGATGTCTAAGCAAGCAACCAATTGCTTCTATCTCCTTTCCTGTTAACTAGCAAAGAAAAAGAAGAAAAACTTATGGAATTTTTCGACTTCCTCACAATTACTCTTGTGAAGGCCGAATTCTCCTTCTGCAGAAGAGTGTAATTTTGGCCAAAGGAAGAAGAATGGTGTGGCTTGACCTAATTTTTGTTATAACAACATATTTATACTCCAAAA
>CANYBF013164127.1:0-21953 GCA_948192965.1 Dalechampia spathulata | reverse complement strand
TCAATGAGTACAAACCAACTTCTCCATGATCCATCTTCGATTGAACACCCTGAAATCCTCTCCAGCTTCCGAGGATTCACCTTCCTGTGTCACCTCATCCACCCACCTACTAGCAACACGAACATGTTCTCATAATTGGTTAGATTTCTAAACTTCGACGCACAATTTCTAGATAAACTGTAATTCAGAATTGCGAGTGCTTCAGTGACAGAGAGAGTGGCAGAAAATATTTCAGCTAGAAATTGTTGGAGGCCGGGAATTGAATCCACATTTAAAGGCCAGTTGAGACCCATTTGGATAGTCCTCGTCTTGCCCATGCATGCATTCACTTCACGTCCTTTCCAAATGCGCACTACCATCAACATAGCTTCATCTCTTGCCCTTTATGTAGTTTTCATTTAAATGAATTTTATAATTATAATAAATAAAATAATATTATATTTATTAAACTTACGAATAAAGGCCAATTAAATTTCTCAATAATTCTCTGTATTATAAGGAGGAATATTATTGTAAATGAATATAATATTAAAAATTAATACTAATATCACAATAAAATAAATGGAGCAAAATGGGAAGATGCCAGTGATAAGGGCCTGGAAGCTTGAAATACTATCAACTTGTGCGAAGAAAGGGTTATTAATAAATACCATGGATTTCATTTTTTTTAAAATTTTTTCAGTGTTTATTTAAAATTTTTAAAATCTTACATATATTAAATTTTGAAAAATAATATTCTTATTTTTTATAATTTTCCCCCTTTTGAAAATTATATTTAAAAAAATCTCCGAGGATGCTATGGTCCAATTCTGCAATATTTATGGTTAAGGGATTGTATAATAAAGTGTATTTTATTATGAAACTGATAATAACTAGTCTCATTATTAAAATAATTACTTTAGACAATAACAGTCAGACAGATTAATTAAGATAATTAGCCTATGTTTGGAAATGATAATTGCATGAATAATGATGTTATGAGAAATGACATAATAAGCCCGTATGTTTCTGGCAACATCGTCTAACATAGAACTCGAATGGATGGCATTGCTTGTTCCTAGTAATGGGACTCCAATGTGGGATATATATATCGACTGTCGTGGTCAATGCATGAATGGCATTGTTACATGCATTCTGGCCAGGAAATGTTTTTTCATTGAAGATGGTAGGACACAAGTGGCTTAATTCTTTTCATGAATAAAAATACCCAGAATAATTATTATATAGAATTTCATGTTCTTTTATTATATATCTTGAATTTTAATTTTAATAATTAAATAGAATGCGTGGGTGAATACAAAATCCCACAACCAAGTGGGATTTAATCAAATCAAACTAATTAGAGTCCTAACTAATTAAATCAAACTAACTAAAATTTAAAATTTAAGGAATTCGAGAAATTCACGTAGCATAAATCCTAACTACTCGAACCAATAATTGAAAGATGTGAAAAGAGTAACAATCAATCAATCTAGGAAATAAAGAAAGCAAGATCTTTCTTAAAGGATTGTGTTTGATGTGTGGTTAATTATTATTAAGAAAAGGGCATAGTTATTTCTCATGAAGTTAATAGCATGGGCCCATAAGTGCAGGCCTGTCCAAGAGCAAGGAAATAAAATTTGTAGGTCAGGTCAGTTTTTAAGGGCAAATTGTAGGACTATCCAACCCACAAGCAGTCCTACATGTTACTTTCTTTTGTTTACTTCACTTTCACATTTTCAAACCATTTGATCCATAACATGTCCAAATCTTGTTTCCTTCCGCTTTTTCTTCTTCTTTTTTTCTCTTTTCAACACTTGAACTTGAACCAAATTGACAGGACACTTCGCATAATGTTCATCAAATATTATTATTTGATTGATTTTTACTGGCCATTTGTTCATACTCTCAACAACTTGCAATTGTCTGATCCTTTGATTAACTATTTTTTGTTTGAAAAAGACTTAAAGTGGGTTGGTTTTGTTGGACATTTGTATTATCTTTGTGAATGATTCATTGCTTTGATCTCAATAGTTTCCTACTTTCCAATGTAATTGTTTAACCATCACCACTTCCTACACCTTTTTGGATGTGTTTCTTTCGAACACATAAATACATCATTTTTTATCGAACTAATTAGAGTCCGATTAAATTTTTAAATATTAAACGAATATTTTCATATATTTTTTTATTTATATATTATTTCATATTTGATTTAAATATTTATTTGGAGGGTATATATGTTGAATATGGTGGTGAGTTGCAAACTCATAGGCACTCATGAAGCCAACAATGATAAGAAAACCACATGTCAAAAAGCAAAATAATTCCATGCTTGCTTCTATGATTGATCAGCTGCTTATCAACATAATTAAATCAATAAATTTAGATGGCAGAATAGTAAAAGCAAAAAAGGGTTACTTTAAAAGAGTGTATAAACAAATATTATGGTTGAATAATTAAGACTGAGACCATACTTGAGGGCCCTTAATTCCAATGCCAGAGATTTTTGGTTCTATTATATGGGTTATTTTTACCTTTTATTTATTTATTTGAAATGGGTCCAATCTCAAATCCCATATATAATAATATTAAGGGAAAGTTTCAACATCAAAATCATCATATCCATATACCCATTTTCAACATACACTATCATTTTCCCTAATGCTAATTATGTACTTTCATCAATATGCTCATCATAAATGTCATTTTCTCTTATTTTTCACATTAGAGAATAAAAAATTAAGAAAATTTTGACCTTAATTAAGATATAAAATAAAAATAATAATTTAAAGGAAATATCATAGCATAATAAGATACAAGATTTGATATTTAACAATGAGATGGATGGGGTAACATATTTGTTGTTAAAGGTATCCCATGCCAATTTACATCAACTTTAATTTTGTTAATTAGTCTTATGATTTATGTTCAAATCCATAGTTAAAGACACATTAAGCTTAAAAATGTGGTCCATTATGACTTTAAAAATTAAGATTCTTGACCTTGAAATTGTTGTCAATCAAACTTTTAGGCTAATTTAAGCTTGCTACCTTTTTAATGCACAAAATTATAAACCCTAAATTGAAAATTATCAAAGGACTAAAGTTTTAACAAATTGATAATGATAGACCTAAACTATAGTTTTTAGGAACAAGTCACATGCCCACAAAGTACAAACTTTTATTAAAATACATAAGCTAAAGGATTAAACTACTTCACCAAAAACAGATCTATTGTTCCCAAAAGAGCCTACACCTTAACCATAGACATTTCATCTAATTATTTCTTTTCTTTTCTTTTTTTACAAAAAATCATTATTTATTTTTATTGCTTTTAAAACTATTGGGTTTAATTTATTTTATATTGTTTTGTACATTTAGCCTTAATATTTTTCTACCCATGAAGGACCAAAGGAAACACAATACTACTTTTAGGATTGTTTAAGGATTAGCCGACCTAGTTGTCACCTTAATCTCCCTTTCTTAGCACAACCTTCTTATTAATTATTCCATAAATATACGACCCTTTTAATTCTTTTTAATACGACTTGGCTAATTCGATGGTTGAATCGGTATTGAGAATATTTACGATAAAATTTTCCCATTGGAGGCTCCCTTCTTTATGTATGCACTTTAGACCGTGATTAAGCACCGGCTAATCTTTGTATTAGTTGTAAAATAAAGTAATTAGGCATGTTTCCAACTAATAAGTACTTGAGTAGCAATGAACAAAAGGTGAAATTAAGGCATAGAGGGGCTAGTAAAGGAAAACTTTTAGCTTCCAAATACGCTTAGCATGCACCAATTGGGTGGTTAATTAGTGTTCTCCTTTGAGTCATATATTAATTCAATTAATTAACGACAATCCATAATTGTTTGTTAATTAAAGGCATCTCAAATTGAGAAGGTTGAGTTATAGAAGTATTTTTTGAGGTTTATCTTCATTAATAACCGAGTCATTGGTTTTATTGTCAATTGTCAATGTTTGCAAAAATAATTTTTATATTATCACAAAGAAAAATAAACATTGAAAAGGACATGTAAGAGCTTATGGTAGTTTAGATTTGGACAATGCAAGAATTCTAACATAAATTAGACCAAACCTTCAAGTCCAAAAGTGGGCTAGATGCAAAAAAAAAAAAAAAAAAAAAAGTAACATTCTTGGAGTGGGCTCATCCCATGGCACAACCCCTTTTAAAATTTGATCATCTTTCTTTAGTTACCTTTTCCCTTAAAATTAGATAAATGCTTTTTTTTTTTTGATTGATTGCAATAGAAATTGAATTAGGAATGATTGGAGAGGAAGATGTGACTTAGACTAAGATTGGTGAGAATATTTTTTTGGAGGTTTTAAAATTTAGGCATGCATTTGGTAGTATAGCCTTTAGATTGTCAATTTTGATATATATATATATATATATATATATATATATGGGATTTTAAAGGTGATTTGAAGGAAAGCTTCATTTGATTTTGCCCACTTACCTACTTTTCTTTTTTGCTACTATTTATGTACCTTTTGTTTCATTCAATCGCCAAAATAATTCCCATGTCTATTGAATCTCAAATTATTTGAAAGCTATCATAAGCTATAATTCTATCTCCATGCACTTTTGTTTTTATATTTGTTTGCCTTTCTACACAATACATGTATTTTATACCATTTCAAGGCTTTTCTTTCTAAACTTAAATTGGGCAATCAAGAAAACGGTCCAAATGCCATTATTATATACTCCATGCTTTGTACCCTATTCTACATTAATTTTCTTCCTTTTTTACTATTCATTTCCCTTTATTGTAGTATCGATGATGGCTATGATGCTTGTTCACAACCCACTTTAATTATCTTTACACTTAATCACAGAATTATTACATTTTTTAATTGTTAAAATAATTTAATATTGATATAATTAGTTGTAGGTTTAATCAACTTGTGATTTAGTTAAATTATTGACGTGCAAAATACATATCTATATACATACTTACATACATGTGTGCGGGTATATATATATATATATATATACAAAATTTAGAATAATGTAAGAATCTAATTATTATGATTATCCTTATGAAAAAGGGAAAAAAAGCAACCATGATAATTTTTTTATTTAGACATATGAGCTCTTTATAATTACTGATAAAATGTGATAAAAATATCTCAAAAAATTCACTATTTTATAATTTAAACAATGATTTATGGTAGTTTTTTTATTTATCGGAAAGATATAAAAATTTATACCTTTATATAAAAAATGTTGTTCATTCTCTTTAATATTATAAAAAAATATCAAATTTAATTGTATATTTCTTTTATTTTAAAGGAATAAATAATAAATTAAATTATCCAAACGGGTATTTTTTTAATTTAGCGGATCATTATGATCAGTGGACTAAAGCTAGATTAATCCAATTAATCAAAGTCATTAAAGAGAAATACTCAAAATCACAAAAATCATGTGGAGTCTGCCCATTCTTACCAGCAGATATAAATTCGCAAGCGTTAGCCCCACCCTCTCATTATTCAATTAGGCAACGGCTACTACCTATTCATATAATTCTTTCATCCATTGATTCCCTTAATCCATTCATCTATTTTAATAGAATAATAAAATCATTTATTTTTATTTTTTTTATCATTATATCATATCATATATTGTTAAATATATTAAATTTATTTACATGATAAATAAATCATGTTCAAATTATAATTTTTAACATAATTAAAATTTTAATTCATATATGTATCAATTTTTAACCTATTTTACTTATAAATAAATATGATTTGAATTATCATTTTAAATAATTTGTCTTTTATCATCAATCCATAAAAAAAAATTTAAAAATAAATAATGTTTTAATTAACACTTCAAATTGCTTTGATTATAATATTTTATCGAGAAAGAAATTAGCATAAAGAAGGTAGTTATAAAGGTAATTTAATCCTACAGATGATTAAATCCGAATGGAATAAAATTAAATTAGATAAAAATAGTTAAATTTAAATTTGATTTAATAATAATTTAATTAGAGTTTGCTATGATTACTAATTTATTTGGATATGAAATAGTAGTAAGGTAGGTAGGAATCCAGAAGATAGGGGCTATTGTGTAGACCAGGTAGAATAACAATAATAATAATAATAATAACAATAACTTGAATAATAATAATAATAATAACAATAACTTGAATGCTTTCAGAGTGGCACATTTACCTACAACGGTAAGTCTCTTTAAGACTTGATTTTTATGTTAAAAGGGTAAAAATATGTTTCTTAAATTCTATTTTTATTTTAAAATTTATTTTTTAATAAAATTGATATTTTAATAAATTATTTAATCTAAAATAGAAAAAATGAATGAATAGTTTAAAATAAGCTTTAAAAATTAATTAAAATAACTTTTTTTCTATAAAATACTACTTTATAGTAGTATTATATTAAATAAAGACAACTATTAGTTTATTCAATTAATTTTTATAAAAAATTTAAATTGATAAAAATAAATTAAAAATTGAATTCATAAAATTAAAAATAAATAAAAAATTATTAAAAATGAAATAAATTAAAATAAATTTTATAACAACGGAAAATCGAACCAAATCTTTTGAAAATTAAAAAATAAAATCAAAAAATATACTCAACCAAATCAAATCATATAATTGATATAAAATAATTATTTTAAAAATTAATATAAAATAACATTATTTTATAATTTATTTTTCGATTTTTTAGTTTTTGATTTTTTAATATCTCTAATCAAATTAAAAATAAAAAAATTCAAAATTATAATTGAACAAAAAATCAAAGATCAAACTAAAATTACTAAAATATTATCAATTAAATTAATTTTTCAATTCTTAATAATTTTTACTCATTTCTAATATTAACAAGCAATCATTTTACTATGAAAGAATCAACATTCTATCTTTATTTATCTTTATAAAATGTAAATATTTAAAATTTCATTTATTTGAATTTATTTTGAGTGTCTAAAAAAATTTTACAAACATGTTAAAAGGGTCATAATTTTTATAAAGATATATAAAAAGTTGGTTTAATCCATTTCTATATTTTTCTTAATTTTAATGATGACCATCTTTATTAAATTTTTAAATGTAACTTGCAAATTATAGATAAAATTTAAATTAATTAAAAAATTGTTTAAATGGCATTATTATCAGTATCAGAAAAAATATATTAATAAATAATATGGGTATAATAAATTAAAAAAATAATTAAATAAATTAAGAGAGGAGCAACATGGGTGTGGACCGTTAGGTTAGCAGGGATTCACTATTGTGGCATAAATTTTGCGTCATTTAATAGATTACATATTTTAAATTATTTTTGAAAATAATATTTAATTATTTTTTAAAAAAATTAAATATTTATCCTTTGTATGTGATCTTATTAAACCTTGTGGACATAATTGGCTTCTCCATTCCTTCATCTTAATTACCAGTTATGTTCTTTTTTTTCCTTACTTATTTTAATATATAAAAACAAATATAATTATTTCATGATTTTTAAGTCAGACACATACTTATTCATGTTATTTTTGTTGTTTATGCGTTATTTAATTTGCTATTTTTAATTACAAATAATCATTTTAGTATAATATTTTTATTGGGCCAGATATGTAATTATGCTTCCTATATTTCTATAATTTCAAATTTGATTTTTCATATCCACTAAATTTATAATTTTTAGATTCTTTTCAGGGGCAATTTAGTAGTATTTAATAAAACCTAAAGTAATGATAAGAACCACAAAATTCTCAATAATTTAAAAAGAGGCAACATTAATATTGTTGTGCACTGTATATCACAATTACTAGAGGGGTAAAATTGTATAATTTTGAGGTTAATTGGGGACATTTCATAAGTGAAAGAAAGCAAAGGGGCCTACCAAATCAAATCCTGAAAGAAAAATTATTGAAAGGGAAAAATAATTGAAAGGATAGAAAAGGGCACAACTCATATGCCATGTCACTTAAAATTAGTTCTCCAACAAATCTTAAGATAAGACCTTCCAAATTATATGTATGTATATATATATATATAAATTTAATCGTAAAATATTTTTTATTTTTAATTACTACATATACCAGCAATTATAATAAAAAATGCAATTTAATATTTGTCCACCCATGATTTAAGGTTTTATTTAATGTATAAGATTTTGAAATATATTTATTTTATTTTATAATAAAAATATTTGATAAATATAAATATTTTATTTCAAATAATTTAAATTAAATTAGGGTTAAATTAATTTAATATCAAAGTACAGTGTCATTATTCAATTTTAAAAAGTCGATATATTTAGATTAGTTAATTAATTAATTATGGTTGATGAAATTTTGTGCGTGTGTATATATATATATGTATATATAATGAAGGAATTTTCTTTGACAAGAAATAAATATTGGGAAATGCATTTAATCATGGTTGGAGTTGCTTTCTTGTCCTATTTACTGGTCAGCCTCCCCATTTTGTGAATATCCCCCCCTTCATACTTGATTTCTATTAAATGAAGTTCGTCTTCTCCAATACAACAATCTCATGCTCAACTTCTGAAGCTTGCTTATAATAATATACAGCAATGGCAACCTTGCTCTGCTCAACCACTCTTCCATTCCTTCCTGTCTTTAAATTTCATGATATTCATATTCCTCTTAATTCTATAGCCAAGAAATATACTTGTGTGATCGCACAATCACATGATTCTTCTGAAAATCATCTGCTGTCTTCTTACTTCAACGCAACTATCCTAATAGAAGCTCGTCTGTGTTGAATATGTATGTACGTGTGTGTGTGTGTATATATATATGTAGATTGTCATATTCTAAGAGTCCAACCAAACCATGTGATTGGAAGAACCCTTCTCTGTAGCATTTGTCTTGTGGTTAGAAAGAAATGCAATGACCTAAGATGATTTGATTCCTAAGCCACATTCAACTTTTAGTATTTTCATTCAAATATTATTTTTTTATATTTTTAACTAATATTTTATGGAGAACTATTCTCGTTACTTTTTAATATTTTATTTATTTTTTTATTATTTAAAATTAAATCACCAATCAGCATATTATTTTTATTGAATATTATAACTTTAAAATATTACATCATTAACTAATAATTATTACAATAATTATTACCTCATTTTAAAATTTTATTTTAAAAATTTAAAACTTAATAATTTATTTATAATATCTTTATTTATTTATTAAATTTAATTTTTTAAATAATAGTAAACTAAAATTAAAAAAAATATATAAAAAGTTAAATAAATTTATCAAAATAACATATATTATAAACATAATATTTCTTATTAAAATGATATTTAAAATAAAATAAAAATAACTATTAAAATAACTAATTACGTAATTTGAATTAAAATAAAGATTATAATGATGTGATAAAAAAGGTAAAAATTATTTCATATATAATTTATTAAAAGTTAAGGTGTAGAACAATATAATTTATACTAGAAAATACAAATAGAACATTGAGGATTATGTGAGGGGATGATGGCCTAATGGCACTCACTAACGTCTACCAAGATGGAAAGATCACAATAATTCAAAGTTTTGTTTTGTAATTAAACTTAAAAAGAGATTTACTAGCTTTAAATACCCTTTTCATAGGATTAATCACAATCTAAGTTTACCTTAATTACATACTAAATAAGGATTCAGAACTCTAATTTAAGCCCGCACGGGCGTAGTTCAGTTGGTACTCGGGTGGATGTTGAGATACCAAGAGTTTATGATTCGAGTCTTGGCAATCGCAGTGTGAGAGTCACATCCTCTGGGTGGGCTCCTTGTGGGCATCAAGATCACGAATCCCATCTAGGAGGCCGTTGGATACCGTGATTTATTCCTTCACAGCTATTTGGGCTCAAGTGTGAGGTCATTCGGTTGAGGGTATCACCTTTTAAGATACCAAAGGGAAAAATTATTATTATTATATAGTTTATATTTAAGAATATAAATCAAAAAATATATTTATAATAGAAAATGGGTTGGGGCACAGACATCAAGAAAACCCAAGTAGGACACCACACAGTTAATCAGATTCCGCTTAACCTGGATAAAAGAATTGATAGTTTATTTATTTAGTTTTAAATAATTTTATAAATTAAAATGAAAAAATAAAAAACAAAGACACACATCAAAGAGTGAAGTCTTTCCACTATAAAACTCGTTCCTCTTCTGTCTCTTGAAAAAAAAGAAACCTCATTTCCTCTCTTTCTCTCCTTCTTTGACTGCTATTATGCTCTCTACTTTTACTCACTCTCCCTCTTTTCTCTTTTCAAAAATTAATTTTTATATTCTTTTTGCTCTTTAGCTCATCAGATCTCTCCTCTTCAATGGCAATATACCCACATACCACCTCCAGTTTATCCTCACTTTAATCTTGTTACTTGATTCTGTTCATTGTTAAAGCTTCAATCTTTTCTGCTTTTGTCTTTTTTAGAAATTTTGGTTCTTCAACTAGATAAGAATGGCAGCAGAAACTGTAGTTGATGCTACTTCTAATACTAGCACCACCGCTACTGCTACTAAAGCATCATTGCCACCAGAAGCAGAGAAAAAGAAAGAGCAAAGCTTACCATTTTATCAGCTCTTCTCATTTGCTGATAAATATGATTGGTTACTTATGATCTGTGGTAGTTTAGGAGCTATCATTCATGGCTCTTCAATGCCTGTTTTCTTCCTGTTATTCGGTGAAATGGTTAACGGTTTTGGTAAAAATCAATCTGATTTGCTTACAATGACTCATGAAGTCTCCAAGGTTTGTCTTAATAATAATAAAAAATCCTCATAACATTAAGATTGGATCTAAAAAGATCCATTTTTTTGCTAAATATTCTTAATTATTATATCATCTTTTTTGCAGTACGCTCTATATTTCGTGTATCTTGGCCTTGTTGTCTGCTTATCATCATATGCAGGTATACAAATCTTCAAAGCTTCAATCTTTCACTGTTGGGTTTTTCTTTCTTTTTTTCTGTTGAAGTTGATGGTATACAATCCAGATCACATAACCACACTTGGGTTGATGGCGTAATGAAATTGTTAACTGGCCATGACCCCATATATAACAGTACAAATAATGTAGACTCGTGTGCACTGTTCACATCGCGGCCAGAAGCTAAGCTTATATAGCTTTAAAAGTCTTTAATCCACATGTGGTCCATCACAAGCTGGCCACTAGTCTCTCTCTCTGTTATTTCTCTTGTCAATTTCAATCTCTGTACTCCTTACTCTTATCCTCTGTCATTTTACCCCCTCCTTGGCTGGCTTTGACTGTGGGGAGTTAATCCAATGATTTACTCACTAAAACAAAGTGTTTTTTTCAAACAGAGATAGCATGCTGGATGTATACTGGAGAAAGGCAAGTGAGTGCACTGAGAAAGAAATATTTAGAGGCAGTATTGAAGCAAGATGTTGGCTTCTTTGACACAGATGCAAGAACTGGTGATATTGTTTTTAGTGTCTCTACAGACACTCTTCTTGTTCAAGATGCCATCAGTGAGAAGGTTCCTTCTATTCTTTATTGCATCATCTTTATCTTTCTCCTGGGTTTTCTCTGTTTAATTTAATATTTGCATTAATGGGCTCATTAATTTCATCCATTTTCGTTGGTTTTTTACTTGTTCATTCTGTAGTCTGCTTGGTGGGGGCAAAATCTAGCGTTAGGTTCAATTGCATAAGAGAAAAATAAAATTTTGCTTCTTTCTGGTTTCATATATTTGAACTCATGCGGGGCCCACTGCTTATCTTTCCTTCCTGCGTGTTTGACTGGCTTATGGTAGCATGCATGACTTAACGTGTTAGACCTTTTGTGATTTGGCTTCCGTGAAGTTTAATTTAATGATGCTTGATAATGAAAGCATTTTTAATGCTTTATTATGATTCATGATTTCTGTTTTTAAAATTATATTGTTTTTCCCCCTAATTTGTAGGTGGGCAACTTTATACATTATCTATCAACATTTTTGTCTGGGCTAGTGGTTGGTTTCGTATCGGCATGGAGACTCGCATTGCTGAGTGTTGCAGTGATCCCGGGAATAGCTTTCGCCGGCGGCTTATATGCGTATACTCTCACTGGTCTGACATCCAAAAGCCGTGAATCCTATGCACAAGCCGGCATAATTGCCGAGCAGGTGAGGCCAATTGACCATAATCATTACGTTATAGAAAGCTTTTTCGATTTGGAAGTTTTGTTGAGTTGGCGTGGTGGTTCTTTTCAGGTGGTGGGTACCTATTTTTACTTTCTATTTCTTGTCTTGATTCAATCTTTAGACTATTGACAAAGAAATCACAGCTGTTTTGATGTCATGTTCGTTCGATTTTTTTAAGCACCTGGAAATTTCATGCTATGCTTTGGTTGGAAGTGGCACTTTTTGTATCATGTGATGGTTTTTCATGTGCAACTTTCAAAATGAGCATTGGCTTTTTCTTTACTTTTGTTTGCATTGAAAAGTGCTGAGGTGATCTTCGATTTACATTTGGCTTACGGTCAAAAATAATGGTGTAAGACCATGGTATCAGAACTCTCAATGTTTACCATGCATCAACTATTCTAATTTTACATGTTCTGTGTTGGCTTTCGTTATTATGCCATGAACTTCATTCTCTAACAGGCGATTGCGCAAGTTCGGACGGTGTACTCATATGTCGGGGAGAGCAAGGCCCTGAATTCGTATTCAGATGCAATACAGAACACTTTAAAGCTCGGATACAAGGCTGGTATGGCCAAAGGTTTGGGATTGGGATGTACCTATGGAATTGCATGCATGTCATGGGCCCTTGTATTCTGGTATGCTGGTGTTTTTATCAGGAATGGACAAACTGATGGAGGGAAGGCGTTCACTGCAATTTTCTCAGCCATTGTTGGTGGAATGTAAATATCAAACTACTGGCTGCCCTAAATTTAATTTCATTTTGATGAATTGAGAATTAAAGCTTGATCATAATATATATAAAATATAACCTTTAACTATTACAGGAGTCTGGGCCAGTCATTTTCAAATCTTGGTGCATTTAGCAAAGGTAAAGCAGCTGGATACAAGCTGATGGAGATTATTAATCAAAAGCCTACGATAATTCAAGATCCTTCGGATGGCAAATGCTTGCCTGAGATTAATGGGAACATAGAATTCAAGAATGTAACATTCAGCTACCCGTCGAGGCCAGATGTTAACATATTCCGTGATTTCTCAATATTCTTTCCTGCTGGAAAGACTGTTGCTGTTGTTGGTGGTAGTGGTTCGGGGAAAAGCACCGTGGTTTCTCTCATTGAGAGGTTTTACGATCCGAATCAGGGTAACTAAGAAACTTCTCGCTCAAGTTGAGTGATAGAAAAATTTACTCGTGGATGGATAAATGATGATGCTGATATTTTGTGAGCAGGTCAAATTTTGCTGGACAATGTGGACATAAAGACCCTGCAACTAAAGTGGTTAAGGGATCAAATTGGATTGGTGAATCAAGAGCCTGCTCTCTTTGCTACTACCATACTTGAGAACATACTCTACGGAAAGCCTGATGCAACCATGGATGAAGTGGAAGCTGCCACTTCTGCCGCAAATGCTCATAGTTTCATTACCTTGCTTCCTAATGGGTATAACACTCAGGTCGGTAGTTATTGAAGTCGAAAACATAACAATTATAATTGGAAATGTTATTTTTCTTTTCTCCTTAAACTCAGTTTTATATTTTTTTTGTATCTTACAAGCAATTTGACGTGGACAGGTGGGAGAGCGAGGAGTGCAACTCTCTGGTGGTCAGAAACAGAGAATTGCAATTGCTAGAGCTATGTTGAAGAACCCAAAGATCCTCCTTCTTGATGAAGCAACCAGTGCCCTTGATGCAGGCTCCGAAAGCATCGTTCAGGAAGCGTTAGACCGACTAATGGTTGGGAGGACAACTGTAGTGGTTGCACACCGACTTTCAACGATTAGAAATGTGGATACGATTGCAGTTATTCAACAAGGGCAAGTTGTTGAGACTGGTACACATGAAGAATTGATTGCTAAAGGAGGAGCATATGCTTCATTAATCCGATTCCAAGAAATGGTGAGGAACAGAGACTTTTCAAATCCATCAACCCGACGATCACGCTCAACACGTCTTAGTCATTCACTCTCAACCAAGTCTCTAAGCCTCCGTTCGGGCAGTTTACGGAACTTAAGCTATTCATACAGTACTGGGGCTGATGGCCGCATCGAGATGGTATCCAATGCCGAAACTGACCGTAAAAATCCAGCACCTGATGGCTACTTCTGCAGACTGCTGAAGTTAAATGCTCCTGAATGGCCGTATTCTATAATGGGTGCTATTGGATCCGTGCTTTCAGGTTTTATCGGTCCAACCTTCGCCATAGTGATGAGTAACATGATCGAGGTTTTCTACTACACAAACCCTGCCTCGATGGAAAGGAAGACAAAGGAATATGTGTTCATTTACATTGGCGCTGGCCTTTATGCGGTGGTTGCATATTTGATTCAGCATTACTTCTTCAGTATCATGGGAGAGAATCTCACTACAAGAGTACGAAGAATGATGCTTGCAGGTAAGGACATTATTAACGATAACTTGTTCATCTCTTTTTTTTTTTTTTTTGTATACATGAAAAAATTCCTGATAATGACTTTCCTTATTATTTTAAAGAAATTCTGAGGAATGAAGTCGGATGGTTCGATGAAGAAGAGCACAACTCGAGCCTGGTGGCAGCTCGGTTAGCTACCGATGCAGCTGATGTAAAATCTGCGATAGCCGAGAGAATATCTGTTATACTACAGAATATGACCTCTCTTCTCACTTCATTCATAGTTGCTTTCATAGTGGAATGGAGGGTATCCCTTCTCATTTTAGCCACCTTCCCTCTTCTTGTCCTAGCCAACTTTGCTCAGGTAAGTGCTTAGCCCTAATAATACTCCATTTATCTTTCTTTTCTTCTCTCTTGTCCTTTAGTTCTTTATGTTAGGTGTGTTGGTCCAAACCAAGTACTAATAGTCATAGTCTACCATTTAATATGACCTCTGAAGGAGAGTAATGACCATTTTTCTTGGGGTCGACAAGGGCAAGAGGGTAAAATGAGAAAGTCTTTATATTAAAAATAATTTTTTACGAACAAACACTGACAGATCTTTGCTTGTCCTTTATGATCTCTGGAATCTACACTTCACTAGTCCACACTCATTAAACGACAAAACTCCAAAAGAAACTGCCACGTGCCACTCATATTCTTACCACTGCCATGCACATGCTCCTTCCTTAAAAACACCCCCTTTCCCCACACTTTAATACTAATCCCTTAATATCTATATAATTCTAAGCTTTTTATAAAAATAAATAATCCAAAAACGTGTAGCTTTAACTTCTCGAGGACATGACCTCATGTGATCGCTCCCTCTCCTCTCTTTTTTATAAATATTTCTTGGATTTCTTATCCACTGTCAAATCTCAAAACTATGTCTCTTTCGTCGGGCTTTATGATTTTTTTTTGGGGGTTCTTGCAATTTTACTACGCACCGACACTGCAGCACGCAGAGTATATTTTAAATATATATCATATATAAATATGAATAATCAGTTCTTGGTATATGAGCTATCAGTATTGCATGTACTAATGCAGAATACGTTAAGAAATGGATGCTAATAAAGAAAACTAGCGAGCGTTTCAAGGGATTCTTGGCCCGTGAATTGTATTATTTGTGACACATTTCTTGGCAGATATTTCTTTCTTTTGCGTTACTTTTCTTTTTTGTTTGAGAAAGAAAAATCTTCTGGATTACTTTGTGTTTTTCTTCAAAGAGTGTCAGAGAGAGTCATGGGTGGATGGCAGACTGAATAGTGGTGTGTGGCAGTAGCACCCACCATTTTTCTTGCACTGTCGTATTGGCTTGTGGGCCTTGTCGTTTTGAGTTTTGAGTTTTGAGTCTCGAGTCTCGAGTCTTGAATAGTTCTCAAGTGTCAGTTGGTTTTTGTCTTGGCATCTAAATTTGCGCATGGCTTTTGCCAACAGTTTAAAATGAATTGATTACTTGCGGATGTACCTTCAAATGAGTAGTGGTCTTTTAATAGGATGGGAGGGGGCTCCATAGCCTGCCTTTTGGCTTTACTTCTGTTGCGTCCTTGCTGTATTTGCATGGTTGAACGTACACAATAACATTAAGGCTTCCGATTCCTAATATTTGCATGGTTGAATGTACAACATTAAGGCTTCCTATTCCTAATGTTACACTCAAACTAGAATTACATTAGCCATCTTCTATCTCATGCGGGTACCCTTCCTTTAATAGACTCGTATCGAATTTTTTATGCATTAGAATTCATAATTTTACGTGAAAAAATGAAAATTTTGAAGCTGTTTAGTTCGTCTTGGTTTAATATTGTGACCGTTAATTATGGTAACCTTTTCTTTATCTTTTACTATGCAGCAACTCTCTCTCAAAGGGTTTGCTGGGGACACTGCCAAGGCCCATGCCAAGACTAGCATGATTGCTGGTGAGGGAGTGAGCAATATCCGTACGGTTGCAGCTTTTAATGCCCAAGATAAAATCCTTTCTCTGTTCTGCCATGAACTCCGTGTCCCACAACTTCGTAGCCTACGCCGAAGCCAAACATCTGGCTTTCTTTTTGGTATCTCTCAGCTTGCACTCTATGCCTCCGAAGCTCTAATACTTTGGTACGGTGCTCACCTTGTTAGGAAAGGAGTGTCCACATTCTCAAAGGTCATTAAGGTTTTCGTAGTCCTGGTTATCACCGCAAATTCAGTTGCAGAAACCGTTAGTCTTGCTCCAGAGATCATAAGGGGTGGTGAAGCTGTCGGTTCTGTATTTTCAATTTTGGATCGTTCCACTAGGATTGACCCGGATGATCCTGAGGCTGAACCTGTTGAGTCGGTGCGTGGTGAAATTGAACTTAGACACGTGGATTTTGCATACCCCTCAAGACCCGATGTTCCAGTGTTTAAAGACCTTAACCTTAGAATCCGAGCTGGCCAAAGCCAAGCCCTTGTTGGAGCTAGTGGGTGTGGCAAGAGTTCAGTGATTGCATTGATCGAACGATTTTATGATCCAACTGCTGGAAAGGTTATGGTTGATGGGAAGGATATTCGCCGGTTAAATTTGAAGTCCTTGAGACTTAAGATTGGACTCGTGCAACAAGAACCTGCTCTCTTTGCCGCAAGCATTTTGGATAACATAGCTTATGGGAAAGATGGTGCAACAGAAGCCGAAGTTATTGAAGCAGCACGAGCAGCCAACGTGCATGGATTTGTGAGCGCATTACCAGATGGATACAAAACACCCGTTGGTGAACGAGGGGTTCAGCTATCAGGAGGTCAAAAACAAAGAATCGCAATAGCAAGGGCAGTTCTTAAAGACCCAGCAATACTTTTACTAGACGAAGCAACAAGTGCACTAGACGCCGAGTCAGAATGCGTGTTACAAGAAGCACTCGAAAGGCTAATGAGAGGTCGAACCACAGTGCTTGTGGCTCACAGACTATCAACCATTAGAGGGGTTGATAACATCGGAGTGGTGCAAGACGGACGGATAGTGGAGCAAGGCAGCCATTCCGATTTAATCAGCCGACCGGATGGGGCATATTCTAGACTATTACAACTACAACACCATCACATATGATGGGAAAGCAACAGGGTCCTGGTGGTGGTTGGAAATTACATTTGGGGTCCCATTAACCTTTATGTTGGAATTTCACTTGCTTGTACTCCTTTTGCCATGTTTTTTTGGAATGATAATGACAGTTGTAGATATGGGAATGTGGAAGAAGAAGACGACGAAAGACTATTTATTATGAGAAGGAAGAAACTATCAGAACCTCATCTCCCAATGTGGGGGTTAGCAAGTGTTATATTATTAAAATATCTAATGGTTCATAGTCCCTTCTTGTCTACTTCGGTTGGTGATTGGATCAGCTCTTAATTGTTTATTTTATTATTATTTTGATCACTCTTCTATTCGCTAGCTGTTGCATTTCATGTTGCATGTGCTCTGTTCACAAGGGCAGCCTCTGCCTACAGCCCCCACTTGAATCATACCCATTTAAATTTATAATAAAGTATAAAAGCTTAATACAACATGATAAAAGACTGAACAGCTTAGCCTAAATCATTTAATAAACAAAATAAAGAGAGTTTGGCGAATGGTATGAATGACTGTTATTAGAGGTAAAGCTTAAGCATGCGTTTTCTAAAAGTGAAAAGGTCAAAAAATGATAAATAAAAAAGAAAGTAGGCTATGGTCCACATAGGTATGACCCCTTTGCCTTTTTATATCATATAAATGGAATTTACCATCTGTCCATTTCATGTTCATCAATTTCTCAACCCTTTTCTTTTTACTATAAGATTGATTATAATTATTCTGTTGTCTAAAAGTTTGCTTCAATTTCTGTACTTCCATCTGTCTCCAACGCAGACCAACATAATAATATTATATGTTTCTTCTAACTATTTAATAAAAAATACGTTCATGTTCGTTTAAAAGATACATATTACGATTTAAACTCTATATATTATGAGATGAGTAGCTAATTAAAGCATGATTTTAACTATTTTTATTGACCAAAAAATCATATATTAATTTTTAAAAAACATTATTAAAAATTTAGAATATGGGCACTGAATGATTTAAAGGAGAAGAATGGCGAAAAGAAATAGGAAAGAAGAGGTTGAGATGAAAGGGCAGAACGATGTCAGCCTTTCAGAGGCATTATATGCGCCCTGCAAAATTTTCTTCCTGTAAATGTGAGGTCCTGTTTCTCTGGTAAACTGTTGGACAATTATTCATGTTCATCATATGCTGTGCAAATTATTTAATAGTGTCGAAAATAAAAAGGGTTTTCGTCAGGGAAAGAAGAGGAGAGGAGAGAGGTGAGATGGTGGGAATGGCAGAGATCATGGCAATGGCAGAAAAGCAGAAGCCGGATTGGAAATTAACTTTGAGAAGGGAAGAGAACGGAAGAGGGCTGTCTCACTTTAGCAGAGTGTCATCTTTCTCAGAGTGATTTGACTTGAGTCCACAAATGTTGACTCCTTCTTTGCCCATCATCATTAATAATCTTTACTCTCAGAATTCAATGCCCAAATTGATTCCTCCACCCCCCATATTAAATATTTTTCTTCACATGCTACCATTTTTGTATTATGGGTCTTTTAATTTTAAAATTTTCCTTTGGTGAGATGGAGAAGACGCGGATGTGGCCGGGCCTCTGGCCACTGGCCACAAGGGAGGGATTGGTGTTTATTAGTCTGTGTTGTTAGTCCATGGAAGATCTTTGCATTTATTATGGGTACGAGTATATCAATAACCCGAGACTGGTAGTGCCGCAGGTCCTGCTTAACCCACCACTAACTTCCTTCTAAATATCCAAATCGAATAGTTTACATTTGATCGTATACAATTATCAAGAAAATACTAAAATTCTTCTCATCTTAATAGTATCATGCATATATTAAATATAGATTAAATTTAAAATATATTTAAAATAATTTAATATTTTTATTCATCGAACTAACTAATATTTTACCTTTTATTTGATATCTTATGCTAATATTACTACTATTATTTTAATTTTAGAATTTTATTGTATAAATTTTAAATTTAAATATTATATAAATAATTCATCATATTAATAATTAATACGTAAAATTATTGTTCAAAATAGAATGTAAAAGATAAATACTAATAAAAATAACTTACAATTATAAGTTGTATGTTAATTTTTCTAGATGAAATATGGTTCAGATTTAATGATTCTTAATTAAATAACACACTAATACTGAAATTTTTAATGGTTGGATTAAATTTTGTATATACTTAATTATTAAAAAATTTATAAAATTCATTGATTTGACATATTTAATCATTAATGTGAATTTTAAATTTTATAAAAAGTTTTTAAATATAAAAAAGTGAAATCATAAAATAAAATAAAATAAACATTTCCCACTAATTTAACTTCAACTCGAATCAAAAATTAAAAATGATAAGAAAATAAAAAAATTAAAGTAAAAGCTAGTTTATATTTTCAGTACCAGAAATAATTGTCATAAACATTATAAGATATGAAATTAAAAAAAATCGAATTAGATAAAAAATGAAATGAGGGCATGAGAAATCAAGGTTAATAAACTCATGTATATTATTAACAAAATCAAATTGTTGAATGATGAATTTTCAAAAAAAAAAACAATTGTTGAAATTTAGAAAAATGAGCTACAAAAATAAAGATGAAAGAATTAATTAATTTATTGTATAATAAAATGATAAAGATTTTAATATATGATATATTTTAATCTTCATTTATGTCTAAAAAAATGTAAAGGAAGATTTATATTATTGGTATAAAGGTATATTATTATAAGCATTATGTCTGCTATATATCCAACAGCTAGCCGAAGCAATTTTTGTATTAAAATTATCCTGTTCATTACATTCGTTTATTATCTGCTGCTCACTGTCTTCATATTATTCTTTGCTGCTGATTTTACCTTTTCATTTGTGTATTTTTTGCAAGGCTTAGAAGGTCTATTCGGACCCAATAATAATCGCAATGATTTTCTCTCTCTTGTGGTCGACCAATTTGAAGATCCCTTGTCAGACTAGTAATTCCTAATGATATTATTTGCTTGGAAGATGATGTGCGTGTGGGTATTCTCAATGATGGTTACTCAACTTCCAAGGGTCAGTTCCAGACTTCTGGTTATTGATTCGGATACCAACAAGCTGATAAATTATTTAGGAATAGTGCATTTATTATAACATAAAACCATACTACGAGGCACTACGTTTCAGATACAGACATGTAATGTTTTGACAAGTAACTGTTACTCTTCACAGTAACATAGAAAACCTGCAACATGTAAATCCACCTCAGTGTCACCACCATCCCTTATATAGCATAAGCTATATATGTAATAGCATGCTTCTGATGGTTGCTGCTGATGTTCTTATGGTCATAAGCTATAATGTATGTAGTAGAATCTGCATCATCTGCCCTTGGTGGCTGTTCACTCGTCGCAGCAAGTGTACATGATGAACCTTTCCATGTTGCGGCCGCATTCTGAGCATACGATCCTTTCAGGTATAGATCCTGCAGTGCCTGGGAGAATGAGCCTGTTGCAATGATGCTCCGTATGAAGGCCTTTCAGGTAATCTTTCAGGTATATGATGCTCCGTATGATGCTCCGTATGATGCTCCGTATGAAGGAAGAAAACCCTTCCGCTGAATCTCATTTTTCCAGGCGGTGTAATCTAACAGGCAGGTCAGGAATATACTTCCCTTGGCTTTTATCAGCTCCTCGGTGCCGTTGGTGAGTAGAGCCCATCCACTTTCACTGCTGTCAAAGCTGAGCATCGTCATGATCTCTTCCATTACTGGATCATTCTCAGCGGTTTTCCGAAGTTGATTCTTCGATCTCCACATGCTCTCAATTCCAACCCAGAAGTACCAGATTAATGTCAGGTCTGGCCAATAATAGCTGAGTTTCTCAATCGTGATTGTTGCGATGTTCTTTTTGACTCGCTCTTTTGGGTTGCTGTTCCCGACGTAAATCATCTCCAGTGGGATACCTGCAGCTTGTGCCACTGCGCGAGCTGTGGTGGTGAATTTTCTAATCCATTCTATGTCCTCTCCTCCATACAGGCATATGTATCTTCCTTCTTGCATCTAAAGACGAAATCAACACCAGATGCTTAGTAGTTACTAACATTGATAGATATAATACGTATTTAGAGCTAAGATTGTTCGATGAACATACCCAATCAGAATTGTTGGATCAATGCCATCGACCAAGAGTTCAAGCCTCCAAGACTCTTCCTTCCAGAGAGCTTCCTCCCGTAAAGTGGTGAAAGGGAAGGCTAGACTGCCCCAAATCCACATCATATGGAGTGCATTTGGGCAGGCAACTCTTCCTTGTGGATCAAGCACA
>CANYBF013161055.1:0-11949 GCA_948192965.1 Dalechampia spathulata | reverse complement strand
CAAATTTAGGTTTGTAAAAATCAGTGGGGGCAAATTATATATATTTATATAAATTTTATTAAAAATTACGTATATTTATATTGAAAATTTTTGAATGAGTGGGGGCAAGTGCCCCCACTGCCACCCCCCTGGATCCGCCCCTAGAAACGAAGTAGAAAAGTTAAATCAACTGTTGAAGAAGAATGAGAACTTGGTCAATGATCTACAAGAGGAACTTGAAATGAAGAATCATTCAACCTTGGAAGAGCTTGGTGTCAATCCACAGTCCTTGAACACCACACCAACAGAAATTTCAAAGGGACAGGAGAAACCGAAGAAATCTACAGAACCTGACAGCAGAGAATTATACGATAACAAGGCAAACAAATCTGAAGCAATGAGTAAACTTGAGGCAGAGCTTGAAGCTGAACTGCAGATGCTAGAACAAACAATGAAGTCCTCATCTAGCTTTGGAAGAAATTTGGATTACGTTGAGGAAAATTTATCGAATTCGGGCGTTGAAACAAGTGAAACGTCATCTGAATCTGATCACATGGAAACAGGAATCTACTCGGTATCACCTCACGAGCTGAGCCTGCGTCTTCACCAGGTAATTCAAGCAAGACTCCATGCGCAGATAATGGAGCTCGAAGCTGCCCTTGAAATAAGCCAGACAAGACTGCATGCCTTAGAGTCTAATGTATCGTACAATCATTAATCAAAATGTACATGCTTGGAGAAGATAAAGTAAATACAGTTTTTTATAGGAATGTCCTTGTAATTATTTTAACATAATAATTCAATGATACCCATTTATATTTGGAAGCCAATTAACAAGTAATTATAGGATGAGTATCTCTTTGTAAATGAAGTTATAGATAAGAAGGGAAGCGTGCAGAATTCCAAAAATAGGAATGGCGCCAAATGTCTTGATTAGTTAGATAAGTTAGTTTCAATTGTCTGTACATTTTTCTCCTTAAAACTTCCTTTCTTCGCAAAAACAAAAAATAACAAAGACCAACAGAAATTCAGTTGCTTGTCAAAGTCAATACGCAGAATATATTTTGGGACGTGGGATTTTGTTTGCATGTCATGTTGAGCAACTTAGATTAGCCAACATTGGTGCACCGGAAGAACGAGCTACTGGTCGCCGGTAGCAAACCGGCGATCAGATAACGGAAATTCCCGACTTGTCAATACCATCTACCCACGTAAAGGTAAGTCAACAAGAAATGCATGGCGTTATGAATGAATGATCATCTACGATCATTACCGATTGACGGTACGTATGCGGCCTGAAATCATCGTTTAGTGGCAAGCATGTGGCGTAAAATCATGCATGATAATGTATTTTTGGTAACCCAACTAAAGCATGCAAAGGGCTGTGCATCTATCCTCAAATATCTGTGAAAAGGCAGTGCCATCAGAAAAGGATTAGAGATCATGTTTTTTTTTTGTTTTTGGTCATGCATTGGAATACAAATGTTGAAGCTGACAACGGGTTGATTTGAGTTTTCAGGTTAAATGGGACCGGAAAGCGGCAGAAAAACAAGAAAGAACTTGAAGCAAGGTGTCAATGGTGAAACCGGGGAGAGTTCGAAGAAGGGAAATAGGCAGCAAGAAATATTACATACCCAACTTGTATTGCGTAATGGAAATCATTTCAAGAAATCATCTTCCACAAGAAGAGATTCACACGTTGATCCTGAAAGTGATATAATCTTTCATTCTTCAAACTTTCCATCTTCTAATTTATCCTTGTCTATAAATTTATCTCCTTCTTATTCATCTTTGTCTATAAACTTCCCGGCTGCCTCAAGTTCTTCTTTGTCGTTGAAAATACAGTCTTCTCCTGCTGATCATTATGAATCGTCTTCAGCTTCATCAAATACGCCACCTTCTTTTAGATATGATTTTGATCAAGATCAGACATTAACATTTCCAGTTCTTAATGTTATCAGAGAAACTCATCCACTTGTCGCAAATTCAGTAATGAACACTCCTCCGGTTAATCAATCAATGGATCGATCAGGAGGAGGAGTAGGAGAAGGAGGAGGATACGATCCTACCAGAATTCCATCAACTGTATTCGCGAGGGAACCTAGTTCAGGAGTGGAATGGAGTGCTAATTCTACTGACTCGTTGTTTAGTCTGCATTTAGGAAGAAGTAGTAGTTTCTCTAGAGATCAGATTCTGTCATTCGGTGACTTGAGCAGAAACGGAGAAGACGACTTTGCCTTTCCTCCACCTTATTCCATTTCAGTGCCAGAGACAGATTACTCCCGTCCTTCCGCGGAGGAAACTAACGATGGCTCCATCGACACCGCTAGGAAAGAGGAAAAAGAAGCAGTTGATGAGATGAAGAAAGATGAAACAGCAGCAACTGATACAGATAAAGAAGAGGAAGGGAAACAAGATTCCATAGAACTACCCAAACATATCACCAAATCTTTATTAGGCGGCGAAGAAAGCTCCAACTCTTTTGTCTTTCCAGTGTAAGTTGTGTTGTTGCCAAACTCGATTTGCAGAAGCCTGCATTTAATTGCACAATATTGACATTTTGCCATACTTAACTAACGACTTTTTCATCAATTGCGTAGTTTGAAAGATGGAGAGAAAGGCTCAACACCAGTTTCAGAAGAGCAGCATCTACAGACACTAAACGAACAGGAACTCAAACCATTTACAGCACCACCAAGAGTTGCCAAAGCAAGTAGGAAATCAAAATCCAAATGCTGGTTCAACTGCTTCTCATGCAGTTTGATCTGGAGCTGTTTATCATGTCGCCCTTGCACTTGTTGTTGTTGCTCTCACCCTTGCACTAGTTGTTGGTGTCCTTGTTCCTGTTCAAGTCATCCCTGCAGAACTTGTTCACCCAGCTGCCCATGTAGCGGATTTGCATGTCATTCTTGTCGCTGTTTGCCATGTGTTTCATGTAGCTGTTGTGCATGTTCCCGATGTAGATGTTCTTCATGCTGCGCTTGTCCTTCTTGTTGCTGCCCTTCTTGCAGTTGGCCTTCCTTCCGCTGTTGTCGGTCTTGTTGTTGTGGCCACCGCCGCCGCTGCTGTTGAGAAAGAGAGGAGCCAAGAGCTGCCTGATTCTTACGTAACTGAGCTTCAAAGAGAAATATTTTCACGTAGAATTTAACATTAACTTGCATCTTAGTAGCATCAAATTGCAAAACCCGTCCTGGGAAATTTTCTTTTCCCTCATCTTTGGTCAGTCAAGAATGAGCTCAGGTTCCTGTGGGAGAGGATCAAACAGGCCGAGTTTTGAACTCTTTCGTCAAGTTAGCGCTGCTCTGCAGTAAAGGTTAAAAGTGTGTTGTAATGTAAATGAATGATTTATTGTAACGTAAACGTTTAAATGACAATCTCAAAAACCATTTAAATCAAATCCGTTATCCATCAGTAAGCTTGAATTACCCTTTTCTTAGAGCATTTTTGGCTCGTCAGGCTTATTAGGAGCTAAGGAATGCCAAACTTGAAAGGCAAACAAGATCAAAGACGTAAAGATAAATGAGAAACATATTCAGAAGCAAAATTAACATGAGAAATAGTTGATTTATGTCAGGTACCTTTCCAAGAACTTCCACAAAGAAATAAATAGAAATCTATCCTCTAAAATTTCCTCTCATCTTCTTCGTTGCTATTGCACATCCCCATTTTTCTTTTTAAGTGGGGTGACATGAATACCGCATATTACAAAAAAGAACTACCAGAAGTATTTACTACTATATGTTTAAGAGGGTGATCAACATCTCGCCCACCTGCATGCTTCACAAATTCTGCTGGGGAGAGAAAGCTGCCATGACATACACACATTATCCTCACTTCTTCGCCCTTACCATACTTGTACAGAATGCCTTCCACTTTTCTTCCATCAGGGCCATCTCCTATTGTGAAAACACAAGGCATGTCTTCCATAGCATTTGATCGGATCTCCCTCCCCCTATTTTCTGTAGAATCGACCTTCTTGGATGGATTCTCCAAACTGGATGTTCGGTACATATTTTCATTTGTTTTCGATCCTGAAGAACCAACTGCTTCTTGATTGTTCCGATCTTGCGTTGACTGGTTACTCGTAGGGCTTCTTGCCTCACCCCCACTGCTTGTTCCTGTAATGAACAGAAGATATCAAGAGGAGACAAAATCGGTAACAGCAGCTGAGTTCATACTAATTTATGCTATGGAGAATTTCTCCACATAGCTTAGTGTTATCTCAATATTGCTCAAAAGGAAATCTTGACATGAGGTCAACAAACTGTCACATTTGCAGGCTAGGAAGCAATCACCTCAGAGAAATGTGTGTGAGCATTTCAAAAGACAAAGCAAGCCCTATTAAAAGTTCAACACTTCCAACACATTTGAGTGACAGATATGGTAGAAATGAAAACCGAAGTGGACTAGTGGATGAACAATGTCAGGCAGTCAGCCTACAGCAAGAAAATAATTGCCGAATTCCAGTCTGTTGTCAACTCAAGGCAGTTGGAGAAGGGCAGCCTATAGGTCACAGTAACGCTTCTATGCATCATAGTCCAGGTGAGAAATCCACCGTATATCCTACGAGGTCACCCCAACCATAAGAAGTAAAAGTTCAATGTATTCACGAGATGCATTGAATAATGACTATCCCTTGTCAGAAATCCTTCATGCATTCTCCATGTGCCTTATCTCTACATGATGCCCCGAGTTATTAGATTGTGCTCCACACAGGGCTAGCTGTTGCTAAATTAGCGGTGTGATTGATCTTTCCAGGGTCAAACTCCAGCCTCTAGACATGCATACTCGGGCTTCTTAACTGTCTAGGATTTGTACTAACACACTTGGATTATAACAGCAACCAATTACGAAAATGAACGACAGAGTGTATTTCTCATTTAGAAGTGTTTAGCTTTTCCTCATTTGTATTGTCCAGTAGGTATGGCATCGTTTGATTTCCTGTATCACCAACTTTCGGTGTCTCTGTGCAATTAAATAGAGGCATATTCTAGGCTCGAACGTATACAAAAAATTATAACGTGCATATTTAAGCATCTGCACACACCAATTTACGAAAAATGCACCACCCTTTATAGCAGAAACAACCTGCATTAATGTTAAATTGAAGAAAATGCTTAACCCAGTACTTGAAATAACACAATCATAGTCATCAGGTTGGTCAACCAATGATGATGCTGAGATTGATTGGCAATTGCTTGATCCACAAAACTTGCATATCAATTACGCATTTCCCACCAACAGCAACAATCATTATTGATTTGTTGTCATCAACTAACGGGCCATCTCATTACCTCTCAAAAATCCTACCTTTTAACAAGCACTGTAATTTACCTTGTTTTAAAACGTTACTCCCTCTTTCATCTAGTTAAAAACGAATTAGACTTCCACTCAAGAGAACTTCAAGAAACAACTTGCCTTAATGGAGTTCATCTATAAGAAACAAAAAAAAACATTTAGCAGCTTCCCCGATCCATCAAGCAACCAAAGTTTAGATGATAACATTCCAAAAACTCTCCTTACAAACAGTAGCATTGTCAACAGTTGGTTGAAAGGGGATAAGTTCCCCACCTAAAACAGAAAACCCATTTCACACCTAACTAAATAAGTTCACTACCTAACACAAACGATTTACTGCACAACAAAACGGAGCATGAAAATGCAATCCAGAGAAGGACTAATGAAACAATTGGACAGAAGAGGAAACTGAGAATTTATTGAAGGCGATGGATTAGTATAGTACCTTGAACACCAGACGAGCTACCCCCTTGAGATTCAACAGACCCTTGTGAACCCTGTTGTTGTCCTAGCAATCCTTGCAAAGTAGTACCTCTATTGGAATTCCGACTCCAGGAGGGTACCCAATTCCCTCTATTCACATTCAATCCCCTCCTCTCATCCTCTAAATTCAATTCTGCTTTATTTAAATTCAGATTCTTTTGCTTTTCACTTCTCCTTCTCTTAGCTTCCATTCTCCTCAATGTCTGCATTTCTTTTCTTTTCCTCCATTCCTCTTCTGTCTCTGTTGGCAAAGAAGATGCTCTCATAAGAACAGGATAATTGGATACTGCAGGCTGTGTATTGAATGTATCATGCTCTCTCACTAGTGGTATCGACCCGGCAATAGACGATGATCTCGTTAATTTCTTTGAAGTCTTGTCAACACCAAACCTGCCACCTAATGATAACCCAAGATTTAGCTCAATCTCTTCTGCATCCTCTTCTTCATCTTCATTTTTTTTGGATTGTTGAGTGTCATTTGACATAAATCTCTGTAACAGATCTCTTGGGTATCTGTTTGTTTCCAGGGAAAGACTCTCCATTGCTCTGTTGCTGCTGCTGCTACTAGTGCTTCTTCTGTTTCTTATTTCGTCTTCTTGCCCCATACTTTGAGTTTACAGGAAGGAAGAAAGCGGAGAAATTAGACGATAGAGAAGCGTTTCTCTTGATCTGACATATCACCGGAAAGAAAAACAACCACCCATGTGTAAAAACCCAATTAAAAAAGAAAGAAAGAAAGCCTCAATACTTTTTTGGTTTATAAGAAAAAAAAGACTTGATCTTTACGGTCTTTTTTTTGAAAATCGTGATTGTTATTCGCAACAAAAAAAGCGTTACCACTTGAAAACTCGCAAGGAAAGGCTCAAACAGCTAAGTTGCTGTTAATTGTTCAATTATTGTTGTTGTTATCTACCATTGCTACTCAATCTGAAACAGAGAAATAGAATTTATCATGCTACTGGATTTTTTCTTATAGACACGAACTCAAATAGAAAGAGACAATCTTCTTTTCAAAAAAAATGGAGAAAAATAATAAGTGAGTTTGGGGTTATTAAGACAGAAAAATTAAAATTAAAACAATCAATAAAGAAGAAGGAAGAAGAAGGCACTGGGCTTTGGGTTACAGAGAGGAGGAAGAAGAACAAAGTAAAGAAAGAGAAAAGGACTCGAGAAGGATAACAATATTTATCCAGAGACGAAAATACCCTTCTCGTAAGACAAGTAAAGTAACATGAGAGACAGCCAAGTGGCGATCTTTGAGAAGCCGGAGGGCGACACGTGTATATTACTGACAGAAAGCCTTTTTTTGCGTTTTTTATTTAAGGAGTTTTGTTCATTTAATTCAGTTTAATTATTATGTTTTGGTTTTGTCCTGATTTTTGAGAAAAACTAAAAGGACAAGTTGCATTTGGCCCATGGACGCGTGTCAAAAGTAAAAGGAGAACAGCGAAAAGTGGCCACGTGCCGTTCAGTTTAGGCGTCTGGGACATTGACACGTGTATTGGATGCTTTTCACTTAAATCGTGAGAGTAGGACGTGGATTTTGGCAAGTTGCTGTGTGTTGCGATACGATTGGTCTATGTGTCAGACTGTCTACCTGCCTGTGGTTGGCCATGTTATTAGTAGTTTATTGCGGACTCCAGAAACTATATGTTTATTTTCATATATATGATATTATTACTAATGTGGTAGCCCTCTTGTAGGCGTTCTCAATTTTTTATTAACGTGGTACATGAGACATTCAGACCATGCTGAGACTGCATCCCATCCCATCCCATCCTCTGTTTTTCATACAGACCGGATTCTTTTTAACCTTCTTGTCATAATAAAAGGAACTATAATTAAATTTAAATATATAACATATATAGACAATAAGTCATTATAATGTTAGTTTACAAATAACTTACATTAATTTATAAGAAGTTTTACAACCCAATTTTAAAAAGCTTATTAACATTACTTCTCCATAATATATTTTAGTAGTAACTAGAATCTTTGTACATGTGTTGATACTTTCATAGAATATGTTGAGGAGGATTAATAATTTTAAGATATATATATATATATATATATATATATCAAATTTAACATTAATAATTTAAAAATATATCATTGAAATACATTTATACTCTTTATCCCTTTGCTTTTTTTAACTCCTCAATTAATATTTAAAAAAAATATTTCATCCATCTCATAAAAATAAAAATAAGCTCACTTCTAATTTCATCAAGATTAAAAAATATTAATTATTTTACTTATATCGATGAATTTAAATATAATTTTTATTATATTCTTATTTTAATTATAAAAGATAATAAAATTATTTTATTATTAGTTATATTGTTAATTTTCAAAATGATTTAAAAATGATATAATACAGATTTAATATGGTAATCATTTTACTAACAAACATGATCTATAATTCAAGATAATTAAAAAAAGGAAATAAATATATTTTTAATGAGATGGATTTTGATTCAATTGGTATATAATTGAAAGACTTCATTAACATAATCAATTTCTTAATTTTTGAATATTTGTTTTGTTGGTTGTTTATAAGTGAATCAACAGAATGATTTATTGTATATTTAAATTAAGAAAATCAACAAAATAAGTTATTTGATTAATAGATTTTTTTAAAAATGAATTAATATAATCTAATTAAATATTTATTAATTTTAAATTATAACATATTTTAAAATTTATTGTAATATCAAATAAGAAAATTATTTTTTATAATAATATAATCAACCCATGTTTTATTTTTTTTTAAAAACTTCTCTTATTATATGATTTATAAAATATACAAAATTGATAAAGATTTTATGACTATTTATATTGCTCGAAATTTTAAACAATTAACATGAAGTTAGAATTTGAATAAAAAAATTGAGAAGATTATAAAAGGATTTGTTAAAGGAATTATATTTCAATATAAACCATATACATATTATTTTCAATCAAATATTAAATTTTATTATAATTAAATTAATATTATTAAATAAATATTAGAAGATAATTAGCAATTTTATATATGTTTATATTATACGTATAAATTATAGATTATGTACAAATAATTAAATTCAACACAATAAAATCACATTAATGTATTAATAGATTTTTTAAATTTTATTAGATAGTGTATTCCTATTAAAGTAAATGCTATTATTAATGATATTTATATTTTATGGATTGATAACAAGATATATTTATCTATATGGATGTAGGGCTTTTATATGATCTTCAATGCTTAAGTTATAAGGTCAATAATGAAATGGAAATTTTATAACAGAAAAAGATCATATTTTCCAAATCTTTACTTTTAGAGAGATATGATATTTGGAGGAAAAGGTTCTGAGCATTCTACTTGTGAAGATGAAAATTAGCTTAAACATTATGACATTAAAACTAATGAGGATGCTTAAAGTCATTCTTTGAACAAGTCATCCTCTAAAATGTTAGCATTTTGACATATGGTTGATAAAAATTTATCTAGAGTTTAAGTGTTCTGATAATCCTTCTCATGACAACCTCACTCTTACATTGGATGCTATACAAGGGCATGTTGATATGCAAAGATAAAGATTAACATCATAAACATTCCATCATTAAGGTAAAAAGGTGAACTACTACTTGTCACTTTCAAATATATTTCTTAAACCTTGTCTTGATAGCTTGGTCCACCATTCTTATTCCTTTACTAATGTTTTACTTATGTCTTTATCATCTTTCAATTCATGAATGGTGTTTATTTCCTTAATTGGAATGAATATAACTATTAAGAGGTTTCTTCATAACTTAAAGAGGTTTATGAGAGTTTTTGAGAATGCAAGAAAGGAAGTTGATGACCTTTAAAAGAAGAATGTTTGCTAAAACTCATATTGCCACTATAAAGGAGAAAAGTTTAATGGAAAAGGAGTTAAAGACTACCAAAGTTGTTGCTTCTTTAACATATGATAAGATTTGTTGACTTCATAAAAAGTTTGAGGGAGATAAGACTTTCCTTGAAGCAAGTGTTATTGTTGTTAAGATTACTTGTGAGGATAAAACAAATTAGAATGCTTACAACATGCTCTTCCTATGAGATGCTTATTATAAAATCATAAAGGATTTTTTTATAATAATCTCCTTTTATTTATCATTAGTTCTTTAGAAGACTTTTACCCGCCATTTAGCATCCTTAATGATACCATCTAAAGGAACATTAAGAGGCAAGGTCAAGAAATAAAGTTTAATGAAGTATATTATGCCATAAAAATAATGTTTAACCTTAAAAAAGAAAATCATCTTGCTATATTAAGTACTAAAACATATAAGGTAAAAAGTATATCTATTAAGGAAGATGGAATGGTTATCTCAAGAGCTCTTGAGATATTCTTAGTTATGTATACAAACTTCAATATATGGACTCATGTGATTATTATAGGCATTTGATACCCAAAGTATTTAGAGTTGAACTTCAAGTTATATCTTGTTAAGAATGTGAACACTTTCCTTAAGTATTATGAATGATCCCACACATGCTAAGGTTTAATGATCATGTAATTAATATGTACTTCAACTATTTCTTTTATTTACTCTTTAAATATTTTATTAATTAATCTTTGATGAATAACTCTAACATATTTAAGAACAAATGACATTATGGCATAATAAAAGGTTCCTTGATTCGTTACAAAATTGATTTTTTCTTCATCTAACTTATTAATTAGAATTTGATGGTAACCCTAAGTTGCATTCATGAAACTCATCAATTCATGCTTTAATGTTAAATTTATCAATTGGTCTATGTTTGGTGGTGGATAAGAATCTTTTGGGCATATTCTATTAAGTTAATAAAGTAAACACGCATTTTTAGCTTCTAACACACTTTCTTAGCTTCCCATTCAATTTTTTCTCCATTACCACATTGGTAATCCATTATGGGTATTGTACTTCCTATATGAATCTTACATGCAAAAGTTTGTGAACTTCTTTTATTATAGTTATATGCCTATTAGGGACAAACAACATTTTTTCTATCAAATTAGCTTCATGATTGGGTCAACATTCATTTTATGAAATCATCTCATGTTTAATTCTTGATAAGTCTTTTAGTCTAATGTAAATACATATGCATGATCCTATAAAGCTTTTCATATCTTTATAAATATTTTTATCATCATCACCTCCAATATTAATTATCCTCCCCTTAATCAATTAGAACTTCTTTAATCCTTCAATTAGTTTTCCTTTATCCCTTCCCTCTTTTTCGTCTAAAATGCTTTCTTCTACTAAAAAGATATGATCAATATCATGTAATATTCTTGTGCTATTTTTAGAGATCCTTTAACTATGATTACTTTTGAAATTATAAGAATTTTCATTATTAAGTATCTTGCGTAAGTTATAAATCTATTAGTTGTCAATATTTTCTTCTTTAATATCTCATTATAAACCAAAGGATTGTCCACAACTATAAAAATAATCATGAAGTTGGCAATCTGCCCTTCAAATTATATATTTGAATCTAAATTTAGAAGGTATTACCTATTAGATGAGCAAGCACACCTTTTAACCCAACTAATTGTATCCTTAATGTCTATAAATCCTTTATTTGCTCTTTGAGAGCTTCATATATCATTAAAGTTAGCAAGATGATTAAATTTTCTTTATCCATTAACATTCTCTTAACTTATAACCTTTTAGCTTATTACTAATCACCAAAGCATATAGGTAAGGAACATATTAAACATCCTTTGGTTTAAAGATTATACTTATCTCTCCCATTTAAATCTTTATTTCCAATTTTCTTATTTCTTAATTAAATTATTTTTTCTTATGTGATAACATTTATGACTTCCACAATTCTATTTCATTTTCTTTACGTTCATATAACTTTGATTACTTGGATATGGCCCCTTCTTCTAATCTTCTTTTAATCTTAGAGGCCTTTAGTGTTATTCTTTCAACTAACCTTTCACTTTCCCTCTTCAGCTAAAGGCAATCATCCATATTATGATGCATCTTTTATTTTTTTTACTTTCGATTTTAATAGCTTAGGTCACTTAATATATGTCACACCCCAGCCCATACCTGGAGGAACATGCTCCCGTAGCATACGCAACGACCGTCCCTTGGGAAAGCCGCCACGTACCCTACCAGGGATACGTCCTATTTTCAACCTTTAGACATTCGTATGGGTACAAA
>CANYBF013160416.1:0-11526 GCA_948192965.1 Dalechampia spathulata | reverse complement strand
TGAAAAATCAAATTAAAAACCACTAGATCCTTTAAGTTTTGATTGAAAATTAAAGCCAAAAATCAGTTTTAATTTCGTAGCTTTTGAGAGGTTTTAATTTTTTTTTTTCGTAATTTTTTCTTAATTAAAGTCAAAAGTCCTTTTTTTCTTAATTAATTTTCTAATTATACTGTCTGAGGAAACTTACCCGTACGGGTATGTTTTGAGGAGAGATTCAGGTAAGTTACATACCCGTACGGGTAAGTAACATACCCGAATTGGCTCCTTAAGGATACCCGTTCGGGTATGTACCTAAAAAGACCAAAATGCCCCTCTAGCAACCCTAATTCAAATCCTGAACTGCACCGGGATGAACCGAGATGCCCGTGAAGGCAAAACGACGAGGAGATAGGCTCGATTCATCCCAATCAATCCGACCGATCCAAAATTAGGGTGCGACAGCTACACTGGTCAGATAGAAGCCATCTGAATCTGACATGATCAATAAGCTTATTATGGGGTCACTACCACTCTATCAGGACAAGCTAAAATATCAGACGTTCCATACCTCCGAGGACTTCTACTCTATCGGACAGTGCATTGAACAGACCAAGGGGAAGAAAAAGGAGCCTTCCTTCCTGAAACCCAAAAACCACCACTTACACCCAAACATAGCAAAAACCTCACTACATTAATGCCCTGCAAACACCAAACCCCATACTCTAAAACACTACCCCATCCATGAGGTTCTCGGATCTTGGAATGCCGCTTTCCAAGGTTTTTGGGTGTCTTCTCAAAGCCAAGCTCATCAAACCCTTTGAGCTAAACTTCAAAACACCACCCCTAGCCTCGGTGGATACCAAAACCTACTGCCATTATCACTAGCATCATGGCCATAACACTAATGACTATCGTTCCCTTAGACTTGTCATTCAGAACCTTATTGACTCTAGTGAGATTGAAGACCCTGAGAAATCCAAACCATCACCTAAGATAAACCCATTACCTAACTACCACAAAGCCAACCGTACCTACATGCTCCAATCAGGGTTGCCAGAATCTCTAGTTCTTAACTCCTTTTTACCCCTTGATAGTGAGGAGATTGCTCGGCTACTTGCTATTACCTTTCGACCCGATGGTGGGTTCGATATTAGTACCATTGACATATGGTATGACAGTTTAGAGGATGAGTCTGTAGTTACTCAAGATTCCTCCAAGCCTGAATCATCACAGGATTAGGCTTCCAAGAAAGGCAAGTCTGCTGAGACTTCCAAGGTAGCTATGTCGGGACCTAAACCATCTAAGCAGCAGAAAGGGTTAAGTGCTAACAAGATGTTTTCTCGAGTACGCAACATGACTTGTAGTGGTAAAGTGTTCACTCCTCCTGACGTTGGAAAGAAGCCAAAAACTCTGAAGAAGTCGAATGAGGCTAGACCTATAGGGGATGAGGTTAGTCCAAGCAATGTTCCAGCTCCATAACCAGCTAATCAGGTTGCTTAGCCTGATAATGTTATTATTAAATAGTTGAAGAAAACACAGACCAATATCAGCATTTATGACTTGGTGTTATTCTCCCAACAGCATCGATGAGTCATTGTTGAAACACTCTCTAGCATGAGAATTTCACCATCTACCTCTACCTTTAGCATGAAGAGTCAGTTGGTAAATTGGGAATTGTCATCCAGCATGATTACTTTCTCCGATACAGATCTACCGGTTGGGGGTATTCGTCACAATAAGGCACTCTTCATTAGGGTGCACATCATGAACTTCTCCACTCTTTATGTCATGGTGGATTATGGTTTCAACATCAACGTCTACCCTCTTAAGGTTTTGCCCAAGCTTGGGGTTCAGCTTTCAGACCTGAAGCCATGCAAGACTATCATCAGGGCATATGATGATTCTAAACGAGAGGTTACTGGTACCTTTACTACCACTATCACTATTGGACCAATTGAATCAGTGGTGGAGTTTATAGTTCTTAACATACCAGTTTCATTTACTTTGCTGTTAGGCCAACCATGGTTCCATCCCCTAGGAGGTGTGCCATCCACTTTACACCAGAAGATCAAGTTTCCATATAATGAAGGTGTGGTTACCATTGCAACCGATGATGAGGTTGCTTTAGCTTACATCAGGGAAGATATCCCTTTCATAACTGGTTTTCAGATCACTACTATCAGAGAGCCTGCATTATACTTGTACCAACTAAGTCCCACTATAGAGAAGATGATGCAAATGATGAACTTTATGCTTGGCAAAGGTTTAGGTCGGTACCAGCAAGGTCCGGTAAAGTTTGATATCCCTACAGCCATGTAGGAAGAAAGGTACTGCATTGGGTTTGATCTTTACACCTCAGACAAGCCAGAGGAATGCAAGACAATCATCTTCATCCAAGGAGAGACACAGTACGACCATCCCTCTGAGTTGCCTAATTCAGATGACTTCTTTGATCAATAGTTCACCATTTTTGGTGGTGTTTGTGACCTGTCAGCCTTAAAAGTAATAGAGAAGACTACTGCTACTTTCACCATCAGCCATGATGATGCTTTCTAGATTTTTGGTGATGTTACCAATCTCAGCACTGGCAGCCTAGAGCCAGAAATCACTACAGTTGCTGCACTGGGAGCCAAGCTGCAGAACTTGGACATGGAGGATTTGCTACTACCAAAGGTCTATGAAGACATTGCTACTCTGGTGGATAGCACCTTTGAGGAGCTGTTGTATGAGGATATTGATGTCCCAATTTTTATTTTATTTGATGATGATGTAATTCCATTTAAATATAATGCAATGAAGAATAACTTTACTTATGTTTGTGATGTGTATTCTGATGGCATTGTGCATGAGCATGAGCATTTTTGACATTAATGCATCATGCATTGAAAATGTTAACATTAACATAGATGACAAGCCATGTCTACTCCAAATTGCATTAGACTTGACCTCTGAAGAGAGAACAAAAATAATTATTGCATTGAAAAAGCATATAAAAGCCTTTGCTCTAGGCTATGAAGACATGCTAGGTATCGATAAAACTATTATGGAACATAGAATTTCGACCAAGCCTCGGTTCAAGCCAGTTAAGCAGAAACTACGGCACCTCTAATTAGAGTGGGCTCAAGATGTCTAGAAGCAGTTGGATGCCAAATTCCTTGAAGTGGTTGACTACCCGGAATGGTTGGCCAATATGGTTCCAATTCCCAAGAAAGACGGCAGGGTCAGAGTCTGCATAGACTACAAGGATCTAAATAAAAGCATGCCCAAAGGATGACTTCCCTTTACCTCATATCGACGTACTAGTCGATAGTGCAGCTGCTAGCGCTATGTATTTCTTCACTAATGGATTTTCAGGGTACAACCAGATCCTGATGGCAATTACAGATAAGGTGAAGACAACTTTCATCATAGAGTGGGGGACTTACTACTACAAGGTTATGCCCTTTAGCTTGAAGAACTCAGGTGCTACGTACCAACGAGCTGTAACAACCTTGTTGCATGATTTGATCCACAAGGAGGTAAAAGTCTATGTGGATGATATGATGTTGAAGTCTCCCACCAGAGAATAGCACCCAACTGCTCTTGATAGATTTCTCACACGCATTGAGAAATATGGACTCAAGTTGAACCCAAAGAAATGCATATTCGGGGTGATATCCGGCAAGCTGTTGGGTCACATTGTCAGTCAGAGGGGTATTGAAGTGGATCATGATAAGGCAAAGTCAATCATTGAGATGTCTATCCTTAGAACTGAAACCAAAATCAAGGGATTCCTGGGATAGCTCCAGTACATCAGTAGATTCATCGCCAAGCTTACTACCATGTATGAGCTTATCTTCAAGCTTTTGAGGAAGAATTAGCCTATGGTTTGGGATGGGAACTACCAGTTTGCATTTGAGAGGGTAAAGCATTACCTCTCCAACCCTCTGATCCTACAACCACCTCGATCGGGAAAACAATTACTACTCTATCTAGCCTTAGAAGAGGAGTCAGTAGGTGCTATGATGGCTCAAGAGAACAAAGCCGGAGTTGAGCATGCTATCTACTATTTGAGTAAGAAGCTATTACCAACTGAATACAAATACAGCACTGTTGAAAAGCTATACATGACTATGGTCTGGTTCACCAAGAAACTTAGACACTACTTCCAGTCATACCAAGTTCAGGTAATCTCCAAGGTTGACCCTATGAAGTACTTGTATGCAGCTCCTTCGCTGGTAGGGAAACTCTTCAGGTGGCTGATCTTGTTATCAGAGTTTAATGTGCAGTAAATTACAACCAAGGTGATCAAAGGCAGAGCAATTACCAAATTCTTAGCATCCAGGCCAATGGATGACTTTGAGACCTTTGAATTGAACTTCCCAGATGAGCACTTGGGGGCAGTTAATATCCAGAAATGGCAATTGCACTTTAAAGACGCAGTCAACAGAAGAGGTGCAGGTATAGGAGTTGTGCTAATCACTCCTAAAGGCAAACTCATTATGCTTTCTAAGTGGCTGAGCTTTCCATTCACCAATAATATGGTCAAATATGAAGCATGTCTATTCAGGCTAGAAGCATTACTAATTATCGGTGCCCAAGATATACAGATATTTGATGATTTAATGCTTGTCATTCAGCAATCCATGATTGAGTGGGATGTTAAAAAATAAAGGCTCAAGCCTTACACTGAATACATGAAGCTCATGGTTTGCAACTTCAGCTCATGCCAATTTATTCATATGCCACGTGAAGAGAATCAAATAGTTGATGCTTTAGCCACACTAGCTTCAGTTTGTGAGCGACCGTAGAGTCAAGTTTAGCCTATATTCATTGAGTAATCAAGAATTCCTTGTTATGAAGGAGAGCAGGTTATGGTGTTAGACCAACAAGATGAGATTCCATGGTATACTAATATCATGAACTTTCTGAAGACCGGTGCTTATCCAGAAGAAGCCAATAAGACTGATAAGCTAGCTCTACGCAGACTAGCAGCCAACTTTACCTGGCATTAGGGTGTTCTCTATAGAAGAACAGTTGATGGTCTACAGCTTCCATGCATATCAAGGAAAGAGATTGAATCAGTCATACAGACAGTACACGCTGGCGTATGTGGGTCCCACATGAATGGATTCTCCCTTTATAAGAAAATCTTACGCCAAGGATATTTTTAGCTCACTATGGAGACAGACTACATATAGTTTGTATGAAGATGCCATGAATGTCAGATTCATGGAGATCTGAGTCACTTACTACCAGTCGAATTGTAGAATTTGATAACACCTTGGCCATTCTCAGCTTAGGGAATTGACATCATGAGTGAGATTCATCCTAACGCATCCAATGGGCATCGGTACATATTGGTGGCTAATGACTACTTCTCTAAGTGGGTGGAAGCAGAATCCTATAGTAAACTAGGGGCAAAGCAAGTCACTAAGTTCATAGAGAAAAATCTCATATGCTGATATGGGATAGCGCATCACCTGGTGTTTGATAATGGAGTGCAATTCTAAAGCCATGTAGTTAACTTGCTAGAAAGATATGGGTTCGAGCACAATCGATCTTCTTCATATCACCCTCAAGCTAATGGGGCAGTCAAAACCGCCAACAAGACGATCAAGTGGATCTTGGCTAAGATAGTGTAAACTTACAGAGATTGGCACGAGCAATTGCCATTCGCTTTATGGGGTTACAAAACCACTGTAAGAACTCCTACAGGTGTCACCCTCTACTCTCTAGTTTATGGGACGGAAGCCATGTTACCAATCAAAGTGGAGCTAAAGTCACTTGGTGTCATTTTGGAATCTCAGTTGCCAGAGGCTAAGTGGAAAAGGGCCAGGTATGAACAGCTGGTTACTATTGATGAGAAGCGGTTGAAGGCTCTCTATCATTTAAAGCTTTATAAAAAGCGCATGGCAAATGCATTCAACAGAAAAGTCAAGCCCGTTGCTATACAAGAAGGCAACCTGGTTTTGAAGCAAGTTAGATTAGCCATTTGCGACCCTTATGGAAAATTCAAACCAAACTGGGAAGGAACATTCCTAGTCAGAAAGATCCTATCCAATGGTGATGTTTGCATTTCAGACTTAGAAGGCAACGAATTCTCAGAACCCATCAACCTTGACCGACTGAAGAAATATTTTATCTAGAGCAAAGGGCAAAAGAAAACCAAAATAAAAGTAAAAAGTCTGGTGATCTGAAAACCTGCATAGGTGGTTCACATAAAAGTTAAGGCAAAAAGAAAAATACTTGCTCGATGAGTTGAAAATTTGCTTGGACAATTCATGCAAAAATTAGAGCTCTTAAAAGCAAAAGGAGAGCATTGAAATAGTTGATCAAAAAATCTTACACAAGACTGAAAAATTATAGGGGTTAAGTCTGATGCACATCGGGGAACTTCTATGTCAGTTTTAACATTTTTCATGCAAGTGTTTTAATCTCATTAATGCAAATGGAACACATGTCCATAAACTTAGCCATAAGTAATATTAGTTGCAAACACTAAGCACCATCATTCTTTATTACATGCAATCTTATTACCTAACAATGTATTGTAGTATAGAGCTCAGGCATGGCATAGCACCCATAGCTTATACCCATCATCGGTAGCAAATCCAACACCAGGGATCTCCATCAGCATGATCCTATGATGAGATCAAGTCCTCTCCATATGCTCTAAGAAGCGAGGCACTAATCGTCCTCCCTCAAACTCTGTCAATTGAAGGATAGTCTGCCTATAGCCATCCTGACGGTAGATCCTAGAAGGACTGTAGTGCGTGCAACACCTAAATCCAAGCAGTACGATACAGTCTATGTAAGTCCTTACAGCCACATGCTGTATATGCCACCAAGGGCAAGTCCACCTGATCTCGCTCTCAGGTCAGCTTCCCATCCACCCAACCCAGCCATCGAATGTCAGTGCTTTCACCTTACTGAAGGTATAGGCCCTCTGCATATGGCTATAAGGTACGTATCTTTGTAAATCACCCGCTAGTGATGCAAGAATTCCCAGCTTCTCTTGAAGCCAAACCTGAAAAATAAAATAAAATAAAAGCTCACTAAGTTAAAAACCTTACAAAAGACTACTCAGGCAAAAATTAGAGTGACCCACTGAGCTGAAAACCCAAGGGGGTAGTTCAGGCAAAAGTTAGGGTTTAAAGCAAAATTAATAGCCCGATGAGTCAGAATCCTTCTAGAAGGAAACTCATGCAAAAATTAGGGCAGTAGCACAAATGTTTCTGAGTTGAAAACCTGTAAAGGCAGCTTATAATTCTTACCTGTGGCAGAAGTAGACTATTGCTGAAGCACCCAGACAGTCCCCTCTTCACTTTGTTTAGTCCAAGGATAATCTCTGCTATGATCATAGGAAAAGGGGTCCAACCCTCTATCATCTAATCCACTATAGGCCCGATTAGCAAATTTCCATGGCTAGATGGATCGATAAATAGGAATTGTGCTAGCAATTCGAATCCCGCTATCCTCAACCATTAGGAAGTATTTACAGGTTTTTGATTACACAACTAGAAAATAATAGTAAGGTCAATGTAACCCTCTATAGTCAAAAGCAACCTTGCCTTAATTGGGCTAACGTCAAAAGCTCTAATCAGATACAGGAATGCATCTCCAATGGGCACAGGTACTATTAACATCGTTGTCATGTTACAAGTAACTCTGAGGATAGCAACAAATTCCTCATACATCGGGCACAGCTCTACATGTCCAAATTGGAACACATAGGTTACTGGATCCCAAAATTGCATGGCAGCATGCAGGAAAGCACTATTGATCGAGACTTGCTGGAAGGTGTTCAAATATTGAAGTCTGATCTCACCTAGTTGGTTCCACTCATTGTTGCCCCCACTGACAGGAGAGAGCACAAAAAGCAGACAGTGATTGTTGAGTCATTGTATATCTAGTTTCTGCATAGAAGGAATAAAGAAATTATCTTTTGGAAATAAAGCATAAAGCATGAGATATTTATAGTAAAAGCAACTTTGGATTCCACTAATAAATCCAAAAGATACAAAGTTCAAGTTTTTAGCTATTTTCAAAATTGGTACACCACAACCCTAGTGTACTAGGCCCATATACAAGACTGTAATGCATCACCTTATTATTTTAATATAGAAACTACAGAGTTCTAATGTCATGCACATGGGAATTAGACATCACGTCTCCTATAAGCATCATCATCGCCTGACTGGTCTTCGTCCAGACTAGGACTATCTGGGACCTTAATGTTGTAACGCTCCAGACACGCAGTCAGTTGGGCTATCTCCCTGTCCATCTGCTCAGTCATCTGAGCATAGCGGTCTCGCTCTTCTCGATCTAAATGTCAGCTTATCTGCAAAGCATATATGCATATAGGTCATGCATCCATGCATTTCCATTGCACATACATTTTCAATAGGTACTCACCTGAACACCCAGCATCTCAGAGGCGTGGTAGCGATTTAACCCCATCAAAAGTCTCAAGGCATCAACCATGATATCTCGAGGTACCTGTATAAGTCAAATAACATGTAAGGCCATTGAAGCCAAAAGTACATAAAGCACATATACTCATATGAGTGGTATTTGGTGGGTCAAACTCTATCTCATCCCCTGCCTGCACTGGAAGAGAGGTGTCATAAGGATGACTGATCTTATCATAAGTATAGATTAGAGAGTTCTATGGCCACATCAGTTGACCCTCAAAGAAGTCTAAGGGGCACTCATACCCAAGGGGCACTTCTCGAGTGCTAGACACTTATCTCAAAGGAGTCACATTGGGTCTAGTATCACGAGTTCTCTTCGAGGTACTACCACCTCAAGAACTGCCAACAGCTGGTGAACCACGATGTCTACCTCTGCCTTGGGGAATGTCAAGTCAAACTCTAGACCTACTAACTCTATCATGCTGGCCCTACATATAGAAAGCTCCACAAGCTTCAGTAGCCTCATATAGATAAAAGTAGGGTAGTCCACTGGTGAGGCAGATAAGTGCTCTCGCCCAGGAATACCAGTCAATGCAGCAATTACCTCTAGGTCTGTGTCAGTACAGGATACCCAGAACATCACACGAGGTGGTGCAGCAAGCTCCATATGGCTCTCTGGTCCTAACTGCCAATCAATCACGCTCTCGCCTAAAAAAAAGTCTACCTTCAGGGCTCTCCAGTAACATATGGCATTCATCCTTACATGCTAAACTATTCAAATATTTCAGCCTCAGAAACGTGTTGCTCCAGGGATAGGGGCGCATCTATTTAGATAATAACAAATAAATAGATGCTTGTTCAGGTATTTCTTAAACCAATTCAATTTAGTTTAATACTAATTAAATTGTTTCTTTCTTACTTAATCCCAAGTCAGATCATTATGATACTCTCACAACTCATCCATAGTGTAACCAAGCCTCCAACGCGACACACTTCATGGTTGCATACAGGGCAAACCAAGTGGTACTCCCTGCGAGATCTTGATGTATGTCAATTTGCATGTTTAATTAGTTATATTTAGTTGATGTTTAATGATTATTCTGTTACATTTATGCTTTGATTTAGTAGAATTTGATGTGTTTGTGAAGTGTGTAGTGATAGAGAAGTAACAGAGGAAAAATGAAGCATTTTGGGATTTCAAGGAGTAAGTCACGATCATGACAAAAAGATGCAAAGAAAGATACCTCCAAGCAAGTCACGATTGTGACATTCAAAGTCATGATCGTGACAGAAGCCAAGCTAAGAGGGAGGAGAGCTACCAAGTCAAGTCACGATCGTGACATTCAAAGTCATGATAGTGATAGAAGGTTGGAAGCCCGAGGACGTTCAAGCAACCAAGTCACAATCGTGACTTGCAAAGTCACGATCGTGACTTCTCAATTATGAGCCATTTAAAGCACGAGTTCTGCAGAAGATTGAGGGGAAAGAAAGGAGCCATGGGGGGAACAAAAATAAAAAAACTTTAATGGAGACCTCATGGGCAAAGCAATCAACAAGATGGGCAAAAATACAAACAAATTGGAGTTAAAGCTGGAGGACCCCCACTCAAAGCATAAAAGAGGATGGCATCTAGGGTTGAGGCATCATTCACCATCTGCACCAGCATCTCTCTTGACCTCTTTAGCAATTTTGTACTATGTTCTTCTTTGTTCTTCATTTTTCTTATTGTATTTGTTCCTCAGCCATGAGTGGCTAAGTACTCTTTGTAGGGTTTGAATTCAGAATCCCTTGTGGGGTTGATGATTGATTGTGCTTGTGAACATTACTATGAGTGTTTAATTCTAAAGTTTGATTTTTGAAACAATCTCTACTTAATGATTGCAACGAGAGTTGGATTATTAACTGCTTGTTCATTGAGAGATGGTAAATCTACAGGTTAGTTTCTAATTGATTACTTATGCTTCATGATTGCAACGAGAGTTGAATTATGAACTGCTACTCACTCTGATTAGATAAATGTGTGAGAGAGATCTCCATGTCCCTAGTTCCCGTATGATAGCTTAATAGTTCCCCTAATTGGAAGACTCCGATTGTGACTAAGGAATTCTAAAGGTTAGTGTGGAATTTAGTTAGTTTCGCCTCGAGAGAGGGATATTAATGCCATTGGATATTTTGGGTAGTAATAAGCACATGATTATTAGCCTCATTCGATGAAGATGATTTCAAATCCTATGCCTTACACTATTGTTTAAACCTTGCACTTGTGAGTTTGTTACTATTTAATCTGCCTTGCTTATTAAGTACCTTCAAACATCAAACTATATTGATTGCCTAAACAAACAAGAAAATGAGGTAGAGACGGATAAACCATAAATCCTCGTGGGATCGATATCATACTATGATAACCTGTATACTTGTAGCTAAGTAGGGATCAAGACTACTATCACAAACAAGCAATCAAGTTTTTGGCACCGTTGCCAGGGATTTACAAGTTTAACATTGCTATAAAGGGAGTAAAGTTTGATTTAAGCATTTTTATTCTTTTAACACTTTGTTTTAGCTGTATTTATGTATAAGCAAGAGAGCCAGGAATTCTAAGTCAGCAGTGTTAGAAGCTCGTGAAGATCCAACAAGGCTCGAAAGAGAAAACCAAAGAACCACGCAGGACAGAGTTGTGCAGCAAACTACAGTAGATATGGCAAAAGAGCAAAGAACTTTGATGGATGTGGTCAGACCTGGCTTTTATGCTGACCAACAAAGTATAATAAGGCCAGTGGTTGCAGCCAACAATTTTAAGATTAAGCCGGCACTACTGCAAATATTGCAGTCTTTGGTACAGTTTTTTGGTTTACCAAATGAGGATCCTAATGCTCATATCTTAAATTTTCTAGAGATTTATGATACTTTTAGGTATAATGGAGTGACAGAGGATGCTATAAGGCTAAGGATATTCCCATTCATATTAAGGGATAAAGCAAAGATTTGGCTAAACTCATTGACCCCAAGGCCAATCACAACCTGGGACCAGCTTGTACAAGCATTTTTGGCCAAATACTTTCCTTTGGCAAAGACGGTAAAGATCATCAAGGAGATCACCAACTTCCAACAGGTGGATAGTGAATCTCTATATGAGACATGGGAAAGATTCAAG